>CAOJBK010366590.1:0-19295 GCA_948294925.1 Codiaeum variegatum | reverse complement strand
TTGTCCAATTTCAATTTAATCCTCCATGTTTTGTATCTCATACAAATGGACTAAATTGAAATACACTCCTTTGAAATGAACATCAAGATATACTAACATCATTGTGAATTTAATCACAAGTTCAATTCGATTATAACTAATAGTTAATTGAACATTTCAATTGAGTATTAATTATAATATCTTTACACAATGCTTACTCAATACTTTACGGCGTGTGACTCACTAGGTTCATGTCCCAAATAGCAATGAGATAGGATAAACTCTTTTCCTTTATCTATGTATAGAATCCCAATTCATACAAAGTCTCGTAAGTCGTGAGTGACATCTAGCATAACATATTGTGACTACCTAAATAGGAATGAATATTGACTACCTAAATAGGAATAACATATAACATGGACCATCGATCATAGTTACCATGCACTCGAGTCCCTTTATTATGGATTCCCAATCTTAGCTAGAGTTATAGATTCATTAAACTCTATATGCTTCGATCATATGACCACCTCTAAGTTCTAATCTTCGGTATTCTCGATTCCTACTAGAAATACCTTTTTAGTGAATCTTATCCACCTTGGCCAAGGATTTCATATCGAGGAGAACTAGATGTCATAGGATCCTTACTTATTTACCCAAGTTAATGAATTCTTTCTTTGAGAACATTTATCTCAATATATCACTAAGTACAGCCACCAAATGCCATATATCCCCGCATGGCTAGCAGGAGTATGTAAGCAGTAACAAACTACACCCACCAATATATTAGATAAATTCCACCTCAAGTTAAAGGATTATATGCAAAACTATGACTTAGACAACTAAATATTGACTATGGTAAAACCCATGTATTCATTGTCTAACGTCACCTGTTCAACTTACTCATCATATAAGAGTCCATATGTTGTCACGACATCATATGTCTATAGCATGAGACTCATAACCTCCATTAGCATAAGTATCACATACTTATAATGGGAGAGAACAGCGGTGATGACCTTCCGAATTATCGATGTCCCAATCGATAATTCTATGACCATGAACATGTTTTTATAGCATTATGATAATGAGAACCTGTCACTCATATTCTTAACTCCTGAAGAATAAATTCTGATACAAAATGCTAATGGAACATATATAAGTTATAATTGAATATGGGATTCATTTAAATAAAATATATATTTTATTGCCATTGGGATTCAATTATTACATTTTTAATGAGCTATAGGTATACAAGTCTAACACACGTCTCTCTCCTTATCCCGTAGCAGAGCATTCAAAGGATTGCCCTACAACTACTCTTGTAAATGCAACATATGACCTTTAGCCTCTTTTACCTAATACTAAATGCTCCCAAATTCTGCCCTATTAAGGCTTAACAAAGGCTATTGCAATAGTCGTAACTTTCTCTCCATTCGTAACAATCCTGCCCCCTGCACATTCTGCTCTTAGAACTCCTGTACAGTAGACAAAAATCTGTCAATTTACCTCCACATATTAAAAAAATGGAATGGCCTTCTCTTAGGCTTTTCCTCACAACCCAACCTTAACCAAATAGGACAATGTTCTGACAAGTCCCTCGGTAGCACAAACATAGGAGCATTCAGAAATAACTTAATCCAACCCTTATTAACTAAAACTCTATCAAGCTTAGATAAAATAAGGGAATCATGAGACTTTAAATTTGACAATGTATATGCCCCTGCCCTCATAGGAAACTCAATAAAATTACACTCTTGAACACAATAAGAAAAATCATTAATTTCCCTTTCATAAACTAAATTACCACCAAGTCTATCAGAAGTAAGCAACACAATATTGAAGTCCCCTAACACAACCCAAGGAATAGTGTATTAGCGATGAAGATGTCTTGACTCATCCCACAAAGCCCCCTTTTCTATAATAAATGCAGACCAATACAACAATAACCCATAATCTACACCCCAGCCTTTTATAAACTAACTCCATAGTGATACATTGCACATTGACATTCAAAATCACTCCATCAAAGTGAGCCAGATTTCATCCAACACAAATTCTACCTCTACGATCTAAATGAAAATTATTAGTTGATTCCTAATTAAAAAAAAAAAGAACTAAATAATTCCTTTCACTTATAAACCTTCAACTTAGTTTTAACTAACCCAAAAAACTCTACACCCTTATTCTTAACAAAAGATGTTACCATCCTTTGTTTTATTTGCCCATTAAGGCCCCTCATATTGCAAGATAATAAAATACACTCCATCATCTAATCCATCAGGTAAAGGACTAAATGAGTTTTTAGAATACCCTTCCAAAACATTAACTCCTCCATTCTCATCCTCCACATTCTTCTTATAACCTAGACTGCCCCTTTTCCCCCCGAACCAATTTGCTAGAGCTAATCCAACCCTATGCCTATCTAAAACAACATCCAGCCCCAATTCTTCCACACCTCCCTCAACCCCTCTAAAAAGATCCCCATCAACAACCCCTTCCTCTATAATCTAAACAATTTTCCCCTCCTCACACACCCTTACCATTTTCTCCACCCATTGCTTAGGTTGCACAATAAGAACACTCTTTTTAACACCATGCTTCCTTCTACACTTATCCTTCTAATGACCCAAGGCCTTACAATGACCACACTTCACCAATAACCACTCAAATTCAACCTTTTGATCAGTCAATTCCCCAATCTCATTCTCAAAGTAAATAACCTTAGGCAAAGATTTCTTAATTTCTAGATCTACCAACACATAAGCAAAC
Source organism: Codiaeum variegatum (assembly GCA_948294925.1). NCBI lineage: Eukaryota > Viridiplantae > Streptophyta > Magnoliopsida > Malpighiales > Euphorbiaceae > Codiaeum > Codiaeum variegatum. Next base: position 16,547 of record CAOJBK010366590.1, on the reverse strand, counting down.
TACAACTTAAGCTTCTTATTAGTATTACTATTTGCCATAATTGGAAGCCTTAATAAGCTTGTAATTTTACCTAAAGATGACTATCCCCAGTACAGCAAAATCAAGCCTAGACAATCTTACTTAAATCGGAACTGAATGGACATCCATTTTTATGAGGCATTTCCCCTCAAATCATGGCTGAACCAACACTAGTTTTTTTTTTGTATCAAATTGAAAAATCTTCTTCTGGAGCATAGAATCAATGATTTCAATGAACTAGAACTTAACAATAGTCACTTGTGAGGCTTCGTTCGAAGCCTACGTGATTTCCCAGCACGCCTTTAAGTTTATGCCTCGAGAAAATCGACCATGATAGGTCAGATTGTGCATGACATTGCGGTAATGGCCAGGTCCCATATTTGTACACTCCACATGTGTCCATTGGTGTGCACATGTGATTGTATTTAGAGTCGCCACCTAATATTTATGAAAATGGTTTTTTCTTTGGATATTAAGAAACCAATTTGAAAAACTCCATTTTTAGGAAAATCTGATTATTTACTCAATTTTTAGAAAAGACTGGCCTACGAATCATAGTTAGGTTCGGAGATTCGTGATTTAATAAAAACATTTAGAAAAAAAAATTTCCTAGTTCTAAACATATTTGGCTTAAGAAATGTACAGTTTTGGTTAAAAATAAGTTTTCGTATATGTATAGTATACCAAATGATGCGTGTACAGTTAAGCATGCCAAATAATGATGCATGAACATTTTATTATGCATGTCATCCATAAAGCTATAAACGCAGAAAATAATAAACCAAGGGTCATTCCTCTAGCCCACTACAGGTTCTAGGGAAGGCACACATCCCCAAAGAAAGCGGAAAAACATTAATTACAATAGAAATAGCCATAATCAGGGGATCCTTTCTCCAGTCCAAAAGAATCTGGGAGAGGCACACATTCCCCAAATTAATTATAGTCTCGAACAATTAATAAAACTACAGATAAAGAAAATAATATAGATAGTTACTCGAATCATAATAAAAAAATAACATAAATAAATAAAAGTAAAATTAAAAAGAAAAAATAAAGAAAAAAAATCGATTTTGGAGTTGAAGCCATGAAAAAGCTTGCTAGCGTATCCCTTTGAATGAGAATCAAACCCCATGCTGTTCTCCCTTCTCACGAAAGGTGGGGCTATTCTGAAAAATAATGGGTGGTGGTTTGATCGGTTCAGAAGCTAATTCATTTTAAAAAAATGATTAACCAAATAGTCTATTAATTCATTTAACATTCAATTTATGAAAAACAATTTTGATAGTGTGATTTTTCCTAAGTTCATTTTAAGGCTTCATTTTAAATTATTTCTGAAAAATAATTATGATAACAAAAATTCCATATCAGTTTGAGGGCTTAATTCAGAACCAAAAGAAATTAAATCATACTATGTCGTATTTACCTTTGGCTTATCGGATTTCAAGAGTGGCTTTTCTGAAGGCTTGATAAACATAGGTCGTGTCTCCATTGTGTTCAGAGTGGACTGTAAAGTGTCTTTTTGAACTGGATTGTTGAAAATTGAATCGGTTGACTAATTGGAATATGAAGCTTTTTGGTGAAAGTCGAGTGTTTCTAGTATTTTTGGATCGGTTTAGTGTAAATTTCTGTGTCTAGAGAGCATTTGGAGTCAAATTGGAAAGTCTAAGAGCATTTGGAAGAGTCTGAATAAGTGCTGAAAACTAACATAAAGGGTCATATTTATAGAAAATCTAGTCGAAAACCCGGGAAAATCTAAAATGCATGCGTTTCGAACCAAAATCCAAACACATGCGTTTAGGCCAAAGGTGTACGTTTGGCTCTAAACGTGCACATTTGGGCTTGGCGCACTGGGCTTGATTTTCTGGGCTTGGTCCGGTTTAATTCGGTTCAATTTTTTAGATTTTCTAGGTCCGTTAGACATTTGATTTGGGCGAAGTTTGAATTAATTATTTTATATTAATGAGTTGGTGCAAAAATTACGATTCACATCACTCCATTCTGAATTTTCAATAACTTCTAATTACCATATTTCCCCCAAACCCTACGAATGAAACTCTCAAACACCTCAAAATGAGGCTTAGCCCCTAATACATAACAAATTACTGCAGTTTTCCAATAATCAATCTTATATTGATTATCATCAGTAACTATCTTACTAACTAACTAATCTCATTTTACTCTCGCATTGAATAAAGTCCTCTTTACAACAAAAATTCCTCAACTTAGATACATCAACATGATTAGCCCATGATTACAACCCAGATCTCTTCTGAGTACCCAACCTACCCTGATTCGAACCAATGCCTTTCACTGATATAGACTCATCTAACTCCTCTTGCAAACTTTGTGCTGATTTCCCCAAAATGGTACTTAACTCATAATCAGCAGTCTGTGACTCATTAATTTGCAATCAATTAGTAGCCAGATTAAGGTACTTTGTAGGTCTGCCCCTCTTCCTCATTTAGGTGAGAGAGATAGAGAGGATGAAACCCTGAGAGAACCCTAATAAGAAAGATTTAAAACAATAAATATTTAAAATTTTTCTTTTTGTGTTTACTAATATTTTTACTCATGAGCTCTTTTTTTTTTGCAATTTATCTTTAAGACAAATTATCAAAATAATTAATATACTACACATTATTCCAAATCTTTAAAATAAAATATAACAATGAAAAAGAAAACAAAAATTAACTAGAACATATGGTTTCTTAGAAAAAAAGTATAATTTTTAATCTAAATAAAAAATAAATTTAAAATTCAAATAATAATTTCATGGTATGATATTTTTGAACCAAGCATGAATAGAACAAATAAAAGAGCATAAATAATTAAACTTACTGATTAGCTTTAGCAATAAAAATCTTAGTGAAAATCTAAAGTATACATATTTGAGAAGAAAAAAAAATTAGGATTCCTTTGTTCTATTATCATGTGCAATTAATAGGATTCTCACTTTGATTTTATAGTTGGGTAAGTTTGTAAATATATTAGTTCAATAATGGCAACATTGGAAATTGAAAAAAAAAATTGAAATAAGCATCGCATGTTTCTTAAAACCATGTTTTAGAAAAGCATCCAATGAGCTGCTTTTTTAAAATCCTAATTTTAGAAGTCAAAAGCATTTTTTTATATCAAACCGACTTTTTTTTTTCATGGAATCGTAACCCCAAAGTGGACTCTTAAGGGAAGTTCCATAAAAATAGCAACTTACTCAAACAAAGTTATATACTTAGATATGTAAGTAGGAATAGATAGAAACTTATAGCAACATGGACTCTAAATATGATGACAAAGTTAGGTCAAAATTAAAGCTATCGATGGTAGTGGCAATAGTGATTTTAACCTTGCAGCCTCGTCTTATAGCCTCATATTTCTATCGATTATCGTAGCCAAACTACTAGAGATAGTATCATAATCCTTGTAAAATGCAAAATGAAAGAAGAGGGAAGCATAAAAGGATGAATTTGCAATGAAACACTAATGATTGAATTTTTGAGCAGTAATTTTCCAACATAAACTACAAATTAAAATTATGGGAAGTAATGAAGGAGGGAGCGGGTATCCAAGAGGGGCCTTGGCAACTACCGCCGCTACACCCACCCACACACCCACACACACACACATATATATATTGCCCCTCCAAAATCAGATTTTCACACACACACACATATATTGCCCCTCCAAAATCAGATTTTCATATTTGAATATGAGTTAAATTAAATTTTTAATTGTAATAATAAAATTGTAATTTAAAGACTAATGATCTATTAGATTTGTTTTAATTTCATAAAAATAATATAATTTAATCTTGGGCATGTTAAGTATAAATCTTCTTAAATAAAAGTTGATAAGTGTACTAAGAATACTGGAATATTTGATTTTTTTTGTCAAATGAAATATTTGATGAAAGAATAACAAATTGAATATTGAAGATTTATATTATATATATAGTTGTTTTATTATTCCTTTCATAGTTTGTAAATTATAAGTGTATTAATAAATTTTCATACTTTGATTTTTTAAGTATATTTTAAAGATTGGTCTATTCACCCACCCCGAAACAAATTTCTGTCTCCACCCTAAAAGGAAGAATAGAAGGGTAAAAGAAGGAATTTAAAAGGTGGACACCCAAGCTAAGACATGCTCTCTCTCTCTCTCTCTCATATATATATATATATATATATATAGAAGAAACTTCTATACCTAATCATTTGGGAAGACACATATAGCTTACTGGACCTGCGATCTAGTGATAAAAATAATAATTTTACACAATTGTTAGGGTATAATTATTAAAAAAATCAATTACTATAATATTAAATAAATTACAAATTTTTAGTAGTAAAGATAGTGATTCTATTATACTTAACTATATCTATGATTTAATTAAGGTGGTTATTAGAATTATTTGATATCATAAAATGATGGTTGATAGGATATGTACATTAAAAGAATTATCTTAATTATTTGTTTTTTTTTAAATGATTTAAAGTAAGAATAAATTAAAAAAATAATATAAAAAAACAGAGAAATGAAATTTAGAAAGCCTAATTCATTATATTAAATGTTCAAAGATTCAACTTTAAAAAATTCATACTAAAATCTATTTTAAAAAGACATATGACATTACAACTTGCAAGCTTAATTCATCATACTAAAGAAATTAAATTTCAATGCTTTCTTCTACTTAATTCTAGCTTCTCAAATCTTTGTTAAAGAAAAAAAAATTCTAACTTTTCAAATTTGGACACATTACATAATGTTGTAGTCATTTCCTTATTTGAAGTCAGATTCGCCTTTATAGAATTCAAAGGACCATGTGCAATACGCCAATTTTGAGGGAAAAAATATAGACAACAAAAATTCATAGCCATGAGATGATCAAAAATAAATTTTTTAGAAAGAATGAAGAGAAAAAAGTAATAACCACTGGACCTCTTCAGATTTGTCTCAAAATTAAAAAGAGCATAATTATATTTACATTGACAAATAAAAAACAAGTACTCTAAATGAGAGATAATATCTATTTGCAATATAAAAGTGAAACATAAATTAAGCATCTGAGTTGATTTTGTATTCAGACTTTACTATTTCAGTTTCACTATATTGATTTAAGTGTCTGATTTACAAAACCCCATATACATATTAATAAAATCATAGTATTATAATAAATCTATTCCCAAATGAAAAATAAATATATAATCATCCATAATCATGTTAGGAAAGTTGACTTAAATTTGAATTCTATTGCTTATTTAGAAAAAAGGTTTTGTTTTCAATTTGGAAAAGAAATATAATTTTCTACTTAAGAAATGATTAAGTCTTTTATTTGGAGTTATCATTAAATAATTTACTTAGAATAAGAAATTCTAAACTTACTTGTTGAACAAGTTTTATATGGTTATAAATAGGTGTTCTACTTTATGTAAAGTGAGAGAAGTATATTTGAGTGTGGGCAAACACTTAAGGGTTACTTCTTAGGAATAGTTTTTGGCTTGAGTTGAGAGTTTTTTCTTCTAGTTTATATGAGAGTGTTGATACAATAAATTGTGAGATTTATGATTTAATTGTATTGTAATTATTTTCTAATATAGCAATGAAAATATATCTCTACATGGATACAGACAAGTTTGTTTTGAACCACAAAAATTTTGATGTTATTTTTGTTTGGCTTATATTTATTTTCTTGTGTGTTTATTGAATTGTTTGATTTAAATTCTTTCCAACAAGTGGCATCGAAGCTAGTTACTATCGATATTCAACAAGTATGATAGGAGATTCATCACTTTTCATTGTTAAAAAGTTTGATGGGAAAAACAGTTTCACTCTTTTGGTAAAGAAGGGTGAAGGATCGCTTAGTTCAACAGTGCTTGGCAAAAGCGTTGAAGGGAAAGGAGAAGGATAAGGCAAAGAAGATGAGCGATGAAGATTGGAAGAAGTTAGAGGGAAAGTGTATGAGTATAATACGTCTTTGCATTGCTAATAACATCCTTATTGACAAGACTTCTACCATAGAGATTTAGGACAAACTAGAAAAGATTTATCTAACTAAGAGTTTGACTAATAAATTACATTTAAAGTGATAATTATACAGGCTAAGGATGATGGAAGGTAGAAATCTGGTAGAGTATATGAATGAATTCATTGGTATCTTAGATTATTTGAATAAGAGTGATGTTAAGATTGAGTAAGAAGATAAGGTGCTAATGCTTTTTTTCTCACTTCTTGGCTCTTATGAGAATTTCATTGACTTGTTGATTGTGGGTAAGGATACTTTGATTATGGATATCATGCAAGCATAATTGGTTTCTCTCTAAACTAGAAGGAAAGCTAAAAGTGATGAGAGGGAAGGCAAGACATTGGTTTGTTAAGGTGTGAATTATATAGGGCGGTATGGACACTACAAAAAGGATTACTAGAAGGGCAAGAAAAAGCAAGATGATGAAGAGAATGTGGTTTCTCTTACTTAGGATGGCAGAGATGCCCATGTGGTTACCCAAGGTAATGATGTATCTTCTTATGATGATTGATTTTTAGATTCTTGTTGTGTTCATCATGTTTACTCTATGATAGATTATTTTGATACACTTCAAAAAGATATGACTAAAACTCTAAAATTAGGTAATAATTATAAAGTGAAAGTCATTGGTGTTGGTAGTGTGAGAATTAAAATGTATAATAGAGAGGTGATGACTTTGGAGCTTATAGCATATGTTCCAAAGATGAGCATGAATTTAATTTTGTTGAGTATGTTGGACACTATGGGGTTTAATAACAATGCTAAAGGTGGAGTTTTAAGGGTTACTCAAGGTTCTTTGGTCTTGATGAAAGGGAAGATACATCGAGGAGTATACCATCTAATTGGTGGAACAGAGAAGACCCTAAGTAATATTTGGCAATGTGGTGCACATAAGAAAATTCATTTTTAGAGGGGAAATGATTGTAAATGGGTGGAACCTACTGGTGATAAGGTGGAGAGATTGAGGTTTCTTTCTGAAGTCAAATAACGCTAATGATTGAATTTCAGCTACACATGGTATATTGGCCGTGTTTGGAATCAGGATGTGGGACCAAGTTCTGATTCAAGTGTGTAGATGAGTAATTAAGGCCAATATGGTGCTTAAAATTTAAGTAAAAATGGAGATTATTAGGAACGTTGAATTAAATTTGGATTATATTTCTTATTTAGAAAAAAAAAATTTCTTTCCTATTTGGAAAATAACATATTTTTCTATTTAGAAAAGGATTAAGTATTTTATTTAGAGTAGCCACCAAGTATTTGACTTGAAATAGAAAATCCTAAACTTATTGGACAAGTTTTCGGTGGCCATAAATAGAAGAGCTATTTTATGTAAAGTGAGAGAAATATTTTTAGGTGTGAGCAAACACTTAAGGATTACTTATTAGGATCACTCTTTATCTTGTATTGAGAGTTTTTTCTTCTAGTTTATATGAGATGAGTGATACAATCAATTATGAGATTTATGATTTATTGTATTGTAATGTTTTATTATCAAGTGAAGAAAATAGATCTTTTCGTTGACTTAGGCAATTTTATGCCGAACAATATAAATTTTTGTGTTGCTATTTTTCCTTGGCTTGATTTAATTTCTAATGTGCTTATTGAACTATTTAATTTAAAATTTTCCCAACAAATCAAACAAAAAAACTTACAAAATCCTGAATATATATTTATAATCAATTATCAGTGCAGTAATTATCAAATTTGTAAGAAATAATCCAAATAATCTGTAATCTAAAAGTAATTTACTTACTCCACAAAACCCTAAATATTCAATCCTTGAAAATCACAATAATAATTATAACAAATCTATAGCATGAAATAGTTGTTACCTTTAATGATAGGAGCAACGACTAAGGAAATGGAAAGAGAGAGTAAATTTAATGGCAGTGATGGAAGAAATACTATAGAAGAAAGGGAAATTAGATATAGGTTTTAAATCATAAAGAGAAATTTTGTAAAAGAAAACTGCGGTGTTATCAACAAATAAAAATTGTGTTATAAGATGATTAACCCACCAAGTTGGTAGACTAAATAATTTACAAAGTGCACAATTAAACTTGTCGGTACTTCAACAATGATAAGAACAACTTACAATTGAAGGAAAAAAATGCAGGTAACCATTTTGCACAAAAGAAAAAAAGTGAAAAGAAATGAAGCTAATCTTACAACAACTTTACAAATAGAAAGAGTAGAAGCTTCATTTGTTAGTACTTCCCCTATGATAAAATAATAACCATGTAAACTAAAATACGAACAAAACAAAATAGGAAAAGGAAAAACACAAAAAAAAAAACCTCAAATCACCAAAGATAATTAATTCATCAGTATCATCTAAGAATGAAATTTAGAGAGATTATTATATATGCATAGTCGAAACCCTAGAAATTAAAATCAAAGCAAGAGAAGAAAGAGAGAGAAAGACGATAGAAGCGGGAGAGACTTACAGTGAAGATACTTTAGCCGTTGATGGTTTGTCATGATCATAAAGATGGGGGAGGAAGGAATCAGGAATCTATCATTATACGCTTAAAGAGTTTTAAAAAAATCCTAAAATTCAGTACTAATCACAATTTGTTTAATTCTAAGAAAATTTAAAACTTTAACTTGCAAAGAAGGTATTAAGGGTGGAGGTTATTGATGGTGAAAAATATGAGAGAAAAAAAAGAAAGGTTCCTTGTACTATTACCGTCCACCGTAACCACCCAAAAAATAACCACAGCCACAACCACCACCACTCTTATAAGATTAAACTGGAAAAATGGTCCATTTCTGTCTTCATTGACAACTTAAACCCAAACACAAACTCTAGAGATCTCTTCAAAATTTTCTTACAATTTGGTCAAGTTTTTAATACATTCATTCCTCAATAGTTAAGAAGGAACTCCTCTTTAAGATATGGGTTTATTAGGTATAGATATTTTCTTGAAGCTCAAAAGGCCATATATGTTATAAAGGACATTCTCCTAGATGGTAATACGATTATTGCAAATATTACAAAAGAACCCAATTCATCAAAGAAAAGAAACAACCAAGTGAAGCCACTAAGCAATGCTCCTTTTTATAGACCTAGAGTAATCATCAACCATGGCAAAACTTATGCAGACATAGTAAAAAAATTGCTATCAATAGATGCATTATGAATAAGAAAATTGTCCTCACCTTTAAAACATAATCCTCAGACTCAGAATGGCTAAAGTATGTTATCATTGGGAAAATCATTGATATCAGAAGCATTCCTATAGTTGAAAGTTTCCTTATTAAAAACAGGGCACCAAAATGCAAAGTGTCACCTCTAGGTGGGAAGAGTGTTTTATTTTTATTCCACAGTTAAGAAGATAGGTAGATCTTTATTGATAAAGGGACTAATTGGCTAGGTGAAATGTTCTATTCAATTAAGTTTTAGGAACCCAAGGATGTTTCATCTGAAAGACTTATGTGGATTAGAGCTGAGCACGTTCCTTTATAGGCCTGAAACGATGATTTTTTTTCACTACTGTCAGTAAAATGGGGCAAATTTATAGCTAGTTGTGAAAAAAAATCAAGAGCTTGCCTTGATGTAGCCTGATTTTTCATCTCTTCTACTGTAAGAGATTTCACTGGTGAAATAATAACTGTAGAGATTGATGGAGAGAAATTCCTTATTAAAATCACTGAAGAGTACTGCCAACATAACCCAGGTTCTAATAACAATTAGCCTTGCTCTGTTCATAATCACTTATTGGTGATGACTGCCGGAGACAACAATTCTGTTCAAATTCTCCTTATCAAAACTTCATTAATGATGTTGCCCAATCACCCAATCATCAACTCAATAGCCTACAAATTATCCCCTTCCAGCCGTATGTTCACACCTTTCTCAAAAATACCTTAATAGTAAAAACCACATCTACCATCTTTTTCTCTTACTCCAAGACTCTTCTTAATGTTGGCGACAATAGAGCTTTTAGTTTCCCTATTTCTCATTCACTTTTTTTTCCTTAGCCCATGTTTTCAAAGCCCCTTTTTATGATCTTTCACTAAAGCTTCTTAGGCCCAACTTCTCTTTCCCTAACCCTTTTAATTCATGTTCTATTATCAACCCACCACTCTTGGACTAGTTAATCACTAGCAAAAGTGGGCTTGTACATCTCTCTCTTAACCTATCATACCTCTCATGAGCCCACACCTTTTAATCCTTGTGCAAAGAGTAGCTTACCAATCTTGGACCCAATAATTTATTGCAATAGTGGATATGATAACATCACTCTTAGCCCACTCGACACATCACCCCCCCCTCCCAATTATCTCTCCTGAGCCCACTCACATTTCTCCAACCCAATGTACACCATGTTTTAGAAACTTATCCAAGGACAATCTTTTTACCAGTATTGACATCACCAAATTTGCTATTCTCACAGAGAATCTCGTACCAAAAACACTCCTTTTGATCTGTGACCTGAATAGTATTATTAGCCCATATATTCAATTTACCCTTACCTACACTCCTTTCAGTATTATTAGTCCATGTATTCAATTTACCCTTGCCCACACTCCTCAACCATTCAAACTACTCTCATCCCTCCTACCTCTACATCTAAGCCATGCAAACAAAAAATAAAAAAATCTAGAAAATCTATCCTAAGAACCAACTTGCGTTCCACTCTATTGCATAATGCTTTGAAAAAAAAACTCTAAAAAACCTATGTTCTTCCTTCTTAATCTCTAGATAACTCCATCTGTGATTGCCACACAACTATTATGAATAGAAACATTATTGTAAACCTACCTCCCTCTCCTCCCCATTTTGCTATCAACCCACTTACTCCCCAAGCCTCTACTCCACTAGAACCTCCACAGCCCAATGAAGTTGTAACTAAGGCCAAAGAAACATGGAATATTGACTCTAAACTCGGCCTTTTTAAAGATCAACAAAAATATGTCATTCTTTCAAAAATTGTAGAAATTATTGAAAAAGAAGCCGTAAATCCTAATCAATTGAAGCTCTTATGCTAGAACGTGAGAGGATTGGGCTTTAATCCAAAATAACAAAAACCTCTATCAAAAATTGGATCAATTATGAGAAAATTGATCTTATTGCCATCATTGAAAAAAAAATATCACGTATCTCTATTCTTGCTATTAGGAAATTATAGGGAAAATATGATGTGGAATAGGTTAGTGTGGATGCTATAAAGATTACTAGTGGAATTTTGGTGTCTTGGAATAAATCAATGTTTTAGTGTATTGATAGAGCATCTAGCTCCTCATGGATTATGATTCACGAAAAATGGTTGTCCCCCTCTTTTGAGTGTACAATTATAATGGTATATAGTCCATCATCAGAGGCTAACATAATGGTTTTGTGGGAGACTATTTCAAGCCAGCATTCCACATATCTAGTACCTTGGATGGTTATAGGTGATTATGGCGAGGTACTGACATTAGAAAATAGAAGTACGGGTACGTATTCTACAACTGGGTCTGCCTCCCTTCTCAATTTTATTGAGGAATATAATATTGTTGAACTAACTCTTTATAATATTAAGGTTACATGGAGCAATTTTAGATGTGCTAGTAGAATCAATCTATGCTTTATCGAGCCTTCTTGGATCACAAAATTTCCAAATAATCGACTCAAAGGGGGATTGTCTAATTATTTTCCTCTACTTGTAGACATGTTCTTAGTGAATTTGGGTCCAAAACCATTCAGCTTCATGAATTGTTGGCTTACTCATTTGAAATTTTTTGAAATGATTAAATCTTGGTGGATGTCTCTTGATTATTTGGGATCCTATGATGGAGTTATTATAAAAAAATTCTCCAGTATCAAAACTTTGTTGAAAAATTAAGACACAACTAAATTTGGAAATCTTAGATCTACCTTTGTGTCATTGAGGAAGAAATTAAAGAGGTTGATAGAGGGCTAGAATCTAAGCCCACATATTTTGTATTGATGGGATAGAAGAGACGATGTTTAATTACAGCTTTATGGAGGAAATACAAATAGAAAGAGATTCACTAAAATCAATTAACTTAGGTTCAGTGATTGAAATGTGGAGATAGAAATACTAACTTTTCCATTTGTCAGCTACCCTTAGGAGAAACAAAAATTTGATATTTGAAACATCGATGGATGATAAACCCATTATAGACCCTTTTTTTTTTATTAAAACTAACGTTGTTTCTTTTTTTAGGTCACTATTCACTAAATCAGATCTTGATAGACCATTGTTGAGGGATCTTGGTTTGGCTAAAATGAGTGAGTTGGTAGCTGAATTGATGTTGAAGCCTTTTTTTGTGGAGGAGATAAAAAATGGAATTTGGTACTATGATAGTTCTAAGGCTCCTGGACCTGATGGATTTAACTTTGCTTTTTTTTTTTAAAGAGTATGGAGTTTCATCAACGAAGACATAATAAGGATTCTTAATCCTTTCCATTCATCAAACTTTCTGCTAAAAAATATTTGTGCATCTTTTATTACACTAATACCAAAAGTAGCAAGAGCGGTGAACCTTGAAGATTTTTGGCCCATAAGTCTCATTGGCTACATCTACAAAATCTTAGCTAAAGCTCTCTCTCTCAGACTTAAAGATGTCATTGGAGATGTTATCAATCAGAGTTAGTTTGCCTTCATACAAGGGCAATTTTTACTAGATAGTGTTTTGATTTCCAACGAAGTTATCAATTCATGTAAGAATTCTATTTGCTAGAAAAACTTGCTACAGGTTATGTGAAATATAGGTTTTAAACATAAATGGATTGAGTGGATGGAGAAATTCCTCTATCAAGCATCAATGAGTATTCTTGTAAATAGATCATTTATGGATTTTTTTGATATGCAAAAAGGCATCCGTCAAGGCGATCCCTTCCTACCGCTTTTTTTCTCTATAGTAGTTAAAGGTTTGAGCCAAATTCTTTGAAAGGCCATCAATTGTGGATTTATTGAAGGAATTAAAAATAGTAATAAGCTCTCAAGTTAGAAAGCTAACCATCTATCATTTGTAGGAAGGTTAGTACTCATAAAATCAGTGCTTAACAACCTCCCCATTTACTGATTATCATTATTCAAGATTCCCATCGGTGCAGCAAAGGAAATTGCAAAAATTCAAAGGAACTTCTTTTGGAGTGGGAATAATGGTAGGAGGAAAATTCACTTGATAAGTTAGTCAATTATTCAACGAGTTAAAGCTTTAGGAGGTCTAGGTATGGGTAGCATATTTGATAATAATAGGGCTTTGTTATTCAAGTGGATATAACGATTGTCTGACAATAACCTCTCTCAATGGAAATCAGTTATTCTCAAAAAGGTATGGTCTGATTGACTTTCCTCTAACCAACTAGAAGGCGAATGGTTCTATTATTTGGAAAGTCAGCAAAAATGCCACTTTAGGTTATCCAAAATCAATGTAAGTGATAAAATAAGGTTTGGAGTTCTAGTTAGAAAATGGTAAATCCATATTGTTTTGGAAACACTCTTGGCTAGGAGAAATATGTTTGTGTGAAAAGTACCCAAGGTTTTATTTCCTTACCAATCAACCCAATGTAGTTATTTTTGATATGGTCTCCTTGTTCAATGATACTTGGTATTGGGAATGATCTTAAAGGTCTTTATTTGTTTGGGAATCGTAACTAGAAGCAAATCTCAAAGCTGAAATATTAGTATTTAGTCCCAAATCTGATGTGTATGATTTCATAATATGGAGCATCAACCCCAAAGGTTCTTTCTTAATGAGATCCTTCTGCCATCAACAAGAAATTAATGTCAATGACATTGTCACTTCCTTAGTAACCAAAGTATAGACTAATCTCTCTTCTCCTAAGGTTGAATTATTTTTATGGCTAGTTCTTCATAATAGAATAAATACTTGAGATAAATGGTAGCAAAGGGAATTCTAAGCCCATTATTGAACACTTGTCCCTTTTGCAATTCGACCATAAAAGATGCAAACCACTTGTTCATACATTGTTCTTTCTCATAGAAATCTATTTGTGTGAAAAGTACCCAAGGCTTTATTCCCTTACCAATCAACTTGATGCAATTATTTTTTATATGGTTTCCCTATTCAATGATACTTGACGATGTGAATTATCTTAGAGGAGGTCTTTATTTATTTGGGAATCACAACTATAAGCAAATCTCAAAGCTAAAATACTAGTCTTTAGTCCCAAATATGATGTGCATGATTGTATACTATGGAGCTTTAACCCCAAAAGTTCTTTCTCAGTGAAATCCTTTTGCCGTAAATAAGAAATTAGTGTCAAGGATATTGTCACTCCTTGTTGGCCAAAGGTATAAACTAATCTCTCTCCTCCTAAGGTTGAATTATTTTCATGCCTAGTTCTTCATAATAAAATCAATACTTAAGATAACTGGTAGAAAGGGAAATTCTAAGCCTGTCATTGAACATAAGTCCCTTTTGCTATTCGGCCATGAAAGATGCAAACTACTTGTTCATACATTGGTCTTTCTCATGGAAATTTGTTTGTGTGAAAAGTACCTAAGGCTTTATTCCTTTACCAATTAACTTGATGCAATTATTTTTGATATAGTCTCCCTATTCAATGATAATCAGCAATGGGAATTATCTTAGAGGAGGTCTTTATTTGTTTGGGAATCGCAATAAGAAGCAAATCTCAAAGCTAAAATATCAGTCTTTAGTCCTAAATCTGATGTGCATGATCGCATAATATGGAGATTCAACCCCAAAGTTCTTTCTCAGTGAAATCCTTTTGTCGTCAATAGGAAATTAAGGTCACAAACTTTATCACTTCTTGTTGGCCAAAGGTATAGACTAATCTCTCTCCTCCTAAGGTTGAATTATTTTTATGGCTTGTTCTTCATAATAGAATCAATACTTGAGATAATTGGTAGCAAGGGGAATTCTAAGCCCATCATTGAACACATGTCCCCTTTGTAATTCGGCCACGAAAGATGCAAACCACTTGTTCATACATTGCTCTTTCCCATGTAAGATATTAAGCAATATCTTTTTATGGTGGAATTATTCTTGGTGTACCCAATCGTCAATTCCTCATCTTTTTACCCAATGGCCATTATTCTCCAAAGCTATCATTTTTCAATCTAAAAGATGGAAAATGATTCTCATGGCTACTTTATGGTCTTTGTGGCTTGAAAGGAACAATTGAATTTTTAATGACACCTTATTTAATGAGAGGGGATTAACTGATGTAATAATAATTCGATTTGTCCACTGGATTAATGCACTTGATCCCTCATTCCTAAACTCACCAAACCATGTTCTTGTTTCATCAAAATGTCTAAAAAATTTGGAACACCCCAAACCCCCTAGACCTATCACCTTTTGGTTACCTCCCTTTGTCGATGCTCTTAAATGGAATGTGGATACAACAGCTAGAAGACAATCAGGTCTAGCCGTAATGGAAGGTGTATTAAGTTCTCATATGGGCATTTTCATTACTTTATTTTCTTATCCAATTGGGTCTCACACTTTTAATGATGCTCAACTAGTGGCCATCCTAAAAGCTTTGGAAATCTCAAGTGAAAACACCCAGGTTAAGAACGACAATCTCGTCATAGAATCAAACTCTAGAAATACTATAACTTGAGCTGTTGGTGACTATAAAAATGTTCCATGGAAGTTGTGGAATTGTCTCAACAAAATCAAATTACTCTCAACCTCTTTTAAGTTAATTAATTACTTTCATACTTTGAGAGAAGCGAACACAATAACAAATGGTTAGGCGAAATCAGGTGCGGATATAATTTGTAAATTTATTGCCTGATTGTAAAATTGTGAGTTTTGTCTCCTTTTGTGTGTTATGTTATTGTTTTTTATACCCCTTAGTTGCAATTTCTAAAATTGTTGTTCAAATATTCTTTATTTTCTAGCTTTCATGCAGCACCGTTTTGGCCATAAGAGCATCTGAGACTAATGTTTTTTATAAGGGGACTTTCTATGTGGAAATGGTGAATTTTTGGGTCACTTTTTGTGCTTTAATATTGCTTGTATTTGGCCTGAGTTACTTTGGTAGCTCTTCCTTTGCACGGTGTATATGGGGCTAATTACATAAGGATTATGAGGATTAATTTCCACATTTTGAAAGGCACCAATTATTTTAAAATCTCAATTTTCAAGCAAAAGGAATTTATAGGACAAATTGTGAAGCTTGTGATTCTTGGACCAATTGCAATGGTTTTTCCATTATCTTGGCTCACTTAGTTTAGCACTTTTTTTATAGGGATAGCTATAAAAAAAGTAACATGTGGTTTCACGCATTTTCACTTATAAATCTATGAATTTTTTTTTTATAAAGGGGGTCTGAGGTTTATTTTTTAACAAGTAGGGGTCCATTTCCTTAATATCGTTAGTTAATGTTATTTAGCATAGTGATACTGACGTGGCATAGTCAACATTGACTTGACATCCATAAACAATGATAATATGACACAATAGGTCTATTTTATTAATCCATGTGGAAAAATTAGGTACCATAAAGTACCACGTCAATGTTTTCATATAGCCGAATGTATTGATAATTGAA
>CAOJBK010366214.1:0-12517 GCA_948294925.1 Codiaeum variegatum | reverse complement strand
CTATTAAACTCTTGAGTGTTCTAGGTTTAAACCATCTATCTCTAGCAAAGTTTAAACAACATAAACCAACAACACACTAGTAATGCAATTGATTTTCAAATCAATAAATCAAGAGATAAACTTAATGAAAAATCAAATATTCATTGAATAAAAATCAATTAATCCATACAATCGAGTAACACTCGTCTAATCTAGGCAAATAACAACGTTTAGTTCATAATCAAAGCAAAAGAATAAGAAAAGATTAAGAAGTTGTGGAAACCCATGAAGTTCATGATAACTTTAATGGATTTCCACTCAAATCTCCCTTGTTCCAGCTTTGATTCAGTGATGATCTCTGCAAATCTCCTTTAAAAACCTTCCTTGACTTGTTTTCTATCTCTCTGAATCTGTTTTCCAGCCTCCAGACCCTTTCTGATGTGTTCTCAATGCCCTTTGATATTTGGAGTCTAATAGGATTCTATTTCTATAGGTTTTTGCTGAAAAATAGGTTCTCGCAAGTTGGCACGGGCGGCTTCCATGGCCCGTGCCAATGCCTGTGTAAGAGGGTTGCATGGGGTTGATGGGCAGTAACCTGCCACGGTCTACTTCTACGGCCGTGGCATGGACCGTGGGAGGCTACTGCCTTCTCCCAGTAGCATGCCATGGGCGTCTGCTGGCTGCCACAGGTCGTGGCATTAGCCGTGGCAATCAGCATCATGGGTGGCAATAGCTTCCCACGGTCCCTGCCATGGCCGTAGCAGGGCCTGTGGTAGGATACTTCCTAACCAAGACTGCTTCCAGCCTCCTACGGGCTGTGCTACCCTTGGCACGGCTGTGCCAGTGCCCGTGGGAGGTGTTGCCCATTGTTTTTGCTCCGTTTTTGCGCATTTTCTTCATCTTTCAAGCTTGGACTTCAAAATAATCCTTCCTAACCTTGGATTCCAATTTATTTCTTGAAAACACTTAGAACAAACATATCAAACTCAATTTTAAGCACAAAATCGTCAAGAAAACAAGGTACAATAATGCATAATTTTTCAATTATCAATCATGAAAAGAGAGTCAAGCACAAGGCTTTCCAAGAGAGTTAAGCACAAGGTATCAGGACATAGCATGGGACCTAATGCTAAGGAAGGTTGAGCTATCCAAAGGCAATGTAGGTGTTGGAAAGCTGTAACCCAACTAGGAGGAGCCTTATAAGATTAGCAAGGTGTTGAGACTGGGAGCATACCAGCTAGAAGACCATAAAGGGAAGATCCTACCTCATAACTGGAATGTAAACAAACTTAAGAAGTATTTTACTTAGATTATTGTTTAATGATTATGCAATGCTATTTTAATATATTCTTTTATTATTTTTAAGTCTAGACAGATGATTAAGGCGCTAAGGAAGTGCTAACCTAGTTGGAATGTCTGGCTGCACCTACTGACTCTTGCGTCATGAATAAGACACAGTTTTTCTTGAATGACCAGTCCAAGATACTACTAGCAAGTTTTCATATATTAACAACCTATAGGTCGTTTACAACAGGACATGCCATAGGCTTATCCAAGTAAGAATGATCCAAAGATCGTCTTTCATAGAGTGAATGATCCGTAGATCTTTCCTCAATACTCATAAGCTAGAGGTCAAATACCACAATGATTTAAGAGAACATACTAGAGATTGCCCTTAGGCACCCTAGACAACTAAGTAGTGGGACCTATCGACCCCACACGCATAAAAAAAAGAGAAGAGAAGACAACATATGAAAGAAGAATTTCACTAAGTAAAAATATTTACACATAGGGGAGTGGGATGGCTCCTGACATAGCCTCGAAAATAAAAAACAAACAACAACAGTAAAAGAAAAAGTTACAAGGCATAGAGATCAAGGCTAGGGAGCAGTAAGGTCAGCCCCTTGTTTACCTTCTTGGTCACCCTTAAGAAGAACGGTGGAACCCTTAAGGACCTTTATGAATATGCCTTTTAAGGGCTCGATGTTGGTAAGAAATGAGGCAGACTCCCCAAACCACTGCACGGCCTCACAGGCTAATTGCTTTCCAAAGGAGTCTAACCAAGTGACACTCCTTCTCTCTAGCCTGTCAACCTCAATGGTGAAAACATAAAGGTCATTCTTCATAGTGCCCAACTCCTGGTGGGCCTCCTGAAGTTCCTTCTCCAGGCCACTCTTTTTCTTCTTTTCATAATCTCTTTAGTCCTTGGCCTTGCGGAGGGCCTTCTTCATGGCATCCAGCTTTTTGGCCTAAGCTTAGAAGGGGACCTTAGCTTCCTTGAGGGTCTTCTAGAAGCTGGCTTGCTCTTATTTCAGAGCCTCCTTTTTAGCTTTTGTCCCAACCTTGAACTGGGCGTTAGTAGTGGCTTGTGTTAAGAGCAAACCAGCCAGCTACAAGAGGAAGGGAGGGAAGACGTTAGTTAGAAAGAAAAGAAAAGAAATAAAAAAAAATAATTAAAAAAGTATATAATGATAATTAGAGGGAAGCATGAGATACTACAGAGAGGGCATTGCAGCACCCCTCAACACTACGTTCTTCATCCATCAAGGCATCATATCGACAAATGTCCTCTGGAAGCATCAAGGACCCCATGACCTTCCTTGCCACCTTGGGATCCTTGAGGGTGGTGCCTGCTCCAAAGTTAGACACCACTATATTAGCAAGGGTGGTTCGGTTCAAAGGTTAGACCCGCAGTTTCCTCACTAGGAAGGGCTGCCTCAGCACGAGGGCGCTTAGTCCGTACCGTTGGAGGAGTAGGCAAGACATGTTCCCCTTCTACCTCAGATGAAATGGAAACCAAAGTTCCATGAGCAATGTGTTCAATGGAAGAGGGGTCGGTGGTAGGTTGGACCCGGGTAGATGGGCCTACTATTAAGGGGCAAGCAAGGTTGATCCCCAGCTTGGTTTCTTTGAGCCTTATGGGCTCTCATCTCTCGTATCTTCTAAAGGATGGTGGCAATGTTTGCAAAGGCAAAAAGGCCAGTTAGTTAGTACAATTAGAGGGAGACGAGGTTAAAAGAATGACATATACCCCCAGTTGGGTTTAGATGACACCTTTATCTATCACCATCATTCAACTAGGGCTTTGCTTTCAAATCAACCATTTCCCTCCACCCATTTTAGTATCTCCCTCATTTGATCAATCTCCATACTTAGATGGGGGAGATTTTTTTAACAAAGGCTAGCCATGTTGTCATTCCATCATTGGGGGAGAGGGGCGAGGCTCTCGTGTTGAATGATAATTTTTTTTCCAAATAGGCTTTAGAGAGGAGGGGAGGTCAAAGCATTTCTAGTTGCCATAAGCCTACATATGGCACCAGTCAAGCCCCTTTCCTAGCATAACCCTATAGAGATGCTAGATTACAGGGACAGTTAGGTGGATGTCGAGCCAGTGTGCCATCTTTTGGAGGCCCCAAAGGATTTTCCAAGAATTGGGATACACTTGGGCAACAGGTATGTTGTAGGCCTGCAGCCAGGCAATATCTAAATTAGGAAAGGGGATTCAAACCCCTTATTGGAAGGACTCTAAGTATAACACCTGCCCCACTCTAGGGGTTGTTTGATCTACCCCTTTGTTATGAATGAGAAGCATAATCATATATTCTTCAGGAATATTAAATTTGTCCCTAATTTTTTGAGGTCACAGGCAAATAGATCAAACCATAGTGCCTCCACCCCAGGGATCTTCTTCATGGGTTTTGCTCCTCTTGAGGCTGGAGTCCTTATGAGGGCTTTTCTCTTTGTGTTTTAAGGGATTTTAGGCTTAGTTGAACTCTCTCCCTCAGACTCACCTATAACACTCTCCCAATCCGAGCCAATTTACTGGGGATCAACCTTAAGCTCATCCTTCTCGACATCTATAGGAGTAGAAGCCCTATCTATAATGCAATCTACCTGGGCCCCTTCACTGGGTTCAACCCTCCTTCATTTGCATAGGGGTACATATGATTCAGTTTCACTATTTCTAGGAAGGTAGGGGAGGCCAGAGAGTGGATTCTCACTCATAGGAATAGCTTCATACCTAATATATTCTACTGGGATGGAGGGACTCCGCTCAGGGCTAAGTTGGTGCCCAAAAAAATGGGAAAGAGATCCTTTTATGTTCTGACTATCATTCATGTCACTCATGATTAATGGGGGGATAAAAGAGGAGAAAATAGAAGAAAATTAGGAAATATAAGACAATTACTTAAATAAAGGATTATGGATCTAAGACGATGGACGGAGTAGGAGAAGGTTGCCAAAAATCACAGAAGCAAAGGAAAGTTTAAGAAAATGAAATGGGCTATAGAAAAAGAGAAGTTGATGAATGATGGCCTGTTTTATGAACAAAATAGGCGTGCAAGATAAGGAGACGCCATAAGTTCAGAAATGGCTCTAAAGCAACACGTGGTGATCATTGATAGGGAGGGGAAGATGAAAAGACATAAAACTCTTTGAAAGCATGCAGAATGACTACTACATGTCACCATATGGAGTTAGGTAGGAAAATTCCCACTCCAAATTCAAATTCCATGATAGGAGGTCAAATTGCTTACCCCTCAGTTTTTTATTGGGATCTTTTGGGGGGACATGTGATAACCTCAGTCTTTATTTACCCAACCCCAAGCCACGGTTATGGCCCATAATCTCTGAGGGCTTGAGCCTTATGGATCGGGACCACGACCCAAGAGAAGGGCTCGACCTCAGTCAGTTAAGAGGATAAGCACGCTAAGGGATAACTTCAAATATCTTGTCCACATCCCTAAAATCACGAGATGTTGATCCATTATCCTATCTAATAGAATTATCTTCACAGTAGTGAATAGATTTTAGCTCATAATTTCTTGTTGTCGTATCCAGGTGAATACAATAAGTAGTCATACCAATTACCATATTAGAAAACTCTATCATAAGTCTCCTCTCCTCAGTCGTGATTCTAAGTGGATCAACTCAGTTCCCATTTCCCTTGTTTTATGGATCTATAGGTGGATCCTCAATTGTTGGTGGGTCCTCAGTGTTGTCTCTGTTTTCCAATCCTTTCCTGTGCACGTTATCAACAAATGGGGCAAGTTCTCCTTCAAGAGATCTTCTCCTATTTATAAAATTTGAAAAATAAAATAAAACAAAAGAAAAGCAGTAAACAAAAAATTAAAGAAAGAAACATAGTAATAATTCTTAGAAAAGTTCAATTTTGCTTAAAAGAGATTCCCCGGCAACAGCTCCAAAAACTTATTCGCCTCAAATATACTAACAAATAGCGACCGTAAGTATATGGGCTATTGCAATATAGGATGAGAATCTAAGGTTGCATTCCAAGGATCTTTTGAACTTATCGTGGCTAAACTTAATTAATTTGTTTCTCAAAGTGAAAGTAAAAGTAAAATAGGATGTTGATTTGATTTTGAAAAGTAAATTAAACAAGTAAATTTAAAAGCAAGCACATAATGAATTTGAATATGCACTAATATGAACACTGTCTAACGAAATTGAAAAACCATAGTCTATCCTTTATGATATTAGTTGTTAATTTTATTAATTAAGTTTAACTATCTAATGTTTAATGCAATCATTCACCTAGAGCTTACCCTAGTTTAGTTAACTCATTCATAGATGTAATCTAGAGAAAACATGCATCAATTAAAAGATTTAAGAATAAAACTTATGAACCCAATTCATTTTAGAATATCAATTGAATAGTTCTAGGTTTAGACTTTCACTCTCACTCCATCATCCAAACTCTAATTAAACTAATTGGTGACTAAGCAATTTGTTTATAATCATTAATTCAATTTAATCAAGCAAAAAGTTAAACCTAATAGTAAAACTCAATAGCCATTAATCATATCAAGACTATTTCATGCTTCAATCTCTATAAAAAATGAGTTTAGTTCATTACTGATTTAGAACTCAACAAATTAATAATAATTCTAAGAGAAATCATGCTTAATACCCTTAATGCAAAGAAAATCTCAGAATTAAAGTAATTAAAGTTAAGAATAAACCTCAATTAAAAGAAGAAAAATCCCAAAATCCTTGGAGAAATTCAATTTCAATCTTTAACAAAAACTAAATTAATGAAAAACTAAGAAAACTAACGAAGAACAACTAAAATGGAATGAAACAGAAAAATCTAAAACTAATTCTCTCAATTTTGATGGAGGTTGATGACAAGGATGATCTGTTGTTGGTGGAGTGTTGTGTGTCTTCGATCCTTCAATAAGCTTGCTTAAATAGAGAAACAAGTCATTTGGGAGTTGGAAATACCAATACGAATTTGACTCGAATTACAATTAAGAGTTTGACTTGGAAACCACTTTTCTCATAGGAAAACTTCGATGTATGACCTCAATAAGCATGTGCACGGCCTATACAATTTCCCATTCCACCCTATGCATTTTATACTTGATCATGCTCTCCCATCCAAAGATTCACACGGGGTACACACGACCCAAAATTCTATCTGTACAGCCCGTGTAGTAGCTAAGATTTCTAAATTCTAAGTTTGATTTTACATAAAGATCAGCATGACTTAGATGTTTGATATGCACGACCCATGCAGTTGAACTTTTCTTAAATTTTCTTCACCAAGTCTTCAATTCATTCAGGAACTTCGTTTATTGATCAAATAACTCCTTATTTCCTGACTTTCTCCAAAATACACTTAACAAACTCATCAAATTTTATAGGAAAAAATATACCTCAATGTAATGGAAAATTAAGTAAAATTTCATACAAAACATAGCCCTGACCAGTGTGACCTCAACTTGCACTTCTTATACACCTATGCCCTTTGGGATTGCCTGCAAGGGGGCTAATGGGATAGGAACCATTGTTTTGGACTATGCTTGATATTGGTAGTGGACTTGTTGTCACAGCTCTGCCATTTGTCTTTGGAGTTCCACATATTGGTTATACATCCCCTGAATGGTTATGTGATTGTTGAAATCTTGGTTAGGGCCTAAATTGAGGCCAGACATGGCTTATTGCACCTGATCCACACCATACGAAGCATCTTAGCCTCTACCAAACTCTTGGGGATATGGGGGAACACTCTGCTTAAATTGCCAATTCTATACTTGCCTCCCTTACACTGGCCCTGGTTAGACTGGGATTCCCAGCCCTGGAACCTCTAGGAACAAATCAAAGGCTTATTTAAGTTAAAATTTCTCTCCTGATTATTCATTGCTCAGAGTGAAAACACCAAATTCTCTGAAATCGTGTCTATGCTCACCGTACCAATGATGTCTCTAAGTTTTGTGAGGGTCCTAATCTACATGACAGAAAGACAATGGGGGTACCTAATGGAAGCCACTCTGATTCTTAAGTCAGTAATCTTTTTGAGATAATATCAATATAGTAAAGAGAGATTTTGATGTGATTAATATGCTCATCATGGACTAAGTTAGCTTATATACCTGTGAAGATAACCACCAAATCCTATTAAATGGAATAATGGATCAACATCATGTGATTTTAGGGATGTGGGCGAGTTATTCGAAGTTATCCCCTGGCATGCTTATCCTCCTAACTAACTGAGGTCGAGCCCTTCTCTCGGGACGAGGTCCCGATCCCTAAGGCTCGAGCTCTCATAAATTATGGGCCATAACAGTGGTTTGGGATCGGATAAACAGAGACCGAGGTTATCAGTTTGAATTTTTGTTAAAATATCCACTGGAAGTTACATCTTTTTAATTCAATTTTCTTAAACAAGTGTGCTCTTTCATTTCTCTTGTGAGTAAACATTAAATATTCTTTAACATAGATTGGTATGCTAGAGTTAATGGGAAAGTGCTAAATTAGTCTTTCAATTATATAGTCGGGGACAAATAAGGACAAATTAACTTTTTTTTTAATAATTTAGTTCTTAAACTTATGTTAAGTGAACAAATGAGGACAATAACAAATTTTAGACATAACTACTCCTAAGTAAAAATGACAAATTAATCCTTCAAACTTATTATTTGGAACAATTAAGGATAATTTAATAATTTTACCTCTTTTATTATTTTGTATTAAATTATTATTATTTTATATTTATTGATTATTATAAATAAGTTAAATAACCTTAAAATTTTATCAAATAAAATTTCAAATAAAATCTATAAAATTGTAAATCTAAATTAATTTTATAAACATATAGATAAACTGTAGCAATTTAATTAAATAATTTAACTAAATAAAATAAATTATAGAATTAAAATGTTAAAAAATAAAGTATAGTAAAAAGATTGTTATATTATTTAATTTTATTAAACCTCTTACTCAATAATTATTTATAAAAAATTAATTTAAAATTTTAATTTTATAAATTTATTTTTAAATATATTTCAAATAAATTTATTCATATAAATTTTGAATTTTACTGTAATAATTCAATAGATTTTCAAAAATTTTGAATTTTATTTTTTTTATTTATTTTATTATAATTAAGATGATATGATTATATTTAATTTAAATGACTTTAAATATTATAAAAATAAAAAAACTTTTAATTTTATATACAATCTTAATTACAATTTTTATTTTTAAAAATCAAAATGAAGTCATGTAATTAATTTAAAACTAAATTAAATAAATTCATATAGAATATATTAGTGAATAAATTAGAAACTAATATTGAACATTAATTTTTATAAATTTGATTAACTAAAAAAATTAAATAAATTCAATAATGTAGCATATTTATTAGTGCAAATAATTTATATTAGTTTCATTACATTAGTTTAATTTTTTATTTTTTATTTTACAAACATATCTATTTTATAATTTAAAAAAAAAATTACTTAATTCATTCATTATTGTTTAAAAAAAATTATACTTCATTAACAAATTTATAAAATTAATTTAAATTTGTACTTTTATATATTTTTTTGAGGTCTAAAAGGGAATTTTATTGGATCATAGCATCAGAATAAACAAAGTCTCTAATATAATGTGACAAAGAAAAATAAATTATGGGATAAGCATTGGAATGGGCTTCTTGGGTAAGAACATGAACCGGGAGATTCGCTCGCCTCCTAATACAAGAAATAGAAAAATTCCTATTTTTTTGAAGATCAAGAGAATAAGAAATATAAAATCCAAACTCTGAGAAATCATAACCGTTTCTAAGAAAAGCCTCAGCTACAAGTTTAGAATCAGTTTTAAAAATCATGTTGTCATAGTCTAACTCAATAACCCACTTCATTGCTTCAAACACACCGATAACTTCGGCTCAGCTACACTCCCTCCATGCCTAACCTGTAAACATTTCCCTTTTATGAATAGACCACCATCACCTCTAATCACCATACCTATCCCCACCTTAAAAGAGCCTTAGAAGGAACTAACATCCACATTGCATTTGAAATTAGATATCAAAGTCGGCTGCCAACGATCAAGTTGATGGCAGGTTGAAGGCACGCCATACTGGGCTGACAGAGGCACTTGGGCATGCTGTTGGAACTGGACATATGGATGCTTCTGCTGCACCACTCGCGATTGGTCATGCGGCTGGACCACAGCAAGCCGCTACTAACCCCCTCTCTCCCCCACATCTCGCACAACCTCACCACACCCGACTCCATCCACACCACCCGAGCCCCTCTCCTCCCCTTGTTGTTGTCTCTCGTCTTGCACACACTGCACACTGCCATTTTCCTTCGCCAAACTCTGTGCCCTGTAGTATTGAAAACATAAATTGCTTGCCAAATTTGGTTATTAATGCTCACCATTCCATAATTTGGTATTTCGTTGTTCCCAAATAGACCACAACATTAAGAAAAGTTTAAGGATAAAATCTTGAGATTGAGAATGAATCAATTCAAGTAACCAAATACTAAAATCATCTTGAACCAATGTCGAGATGTTAACTTGAAAGAACTCACTCATAGCTCTAGCATACCCATACTCAATGAACAAATGATTAAGATTCTCTTCACTCTCAGGACAATTGACACATTCTAAAGGAACATTCATACCTCTCTCCCTTAACTTAACTCTAGTAGGAAGAATATTATGACAAACCCTCCAAGCAAAAGTTAAAATTTAGGAGGAAGCTTAATCTTCCAAAGCCCACCCTACCCCTCACTCACCTTTAAATTATCATTAACCCCACTTGCCCCTCTCAAAAGATTATAGCTCAACTTAGAGTTATACATCCCATTTTTTGAATAATGCCAAATGAACTTGTCTTGACACATCGCATTAGGAATATATGTAATAAGATTATTTTGAGTATCTTCCTCACAAAGAATACCCTCAACCAAATCATTTTCCCACTCCCCACTCTCTTGATTTAAAAGCCCACACACTCTCAAATCCTCAAAACCCTCAAACACCCCACTTTGAATTTTAAAACTGTCCCTATCTCTCACCCAAGGATCACCCCAAAATTTAACACTCTCCCCAATACCTACTCTCCACCTACCACTTAAGCTAAGAACAACTTTAGCAATCCATATACTTCTCCAAATAAAACTAAGATTAGATCTTAAATTAGATTGTATAGCTTTAAAAACTCTAGCAACTAAAGTATTAGGGATCTCTAAAAGAAGCCACCCCTACTTAGCAAGCAAAGCCTTGTTAAAATCTTAGAAATCCCTAAAACCCAAACCCCCCTCCTCTTTCTTCCTACACATTCTTCCCCACCTAAACCAATGAATCTTTCTATGTTCCTCCCCACTAGAGCCCCACCAAAAAGCATTCACCGTTTTTTCAAGCTCCTCACAAAGAGTACTAGGAAGCAAACATACACTCATACAATAAGTAGGTATAGCTTGAATAACATATTTTATAAGAACCTTTTTACCCACCCTCGATAACTTTTTATTTTTCCAACTCTGAATTCTATTGTAAATTTTGTCATAAGAAATCTAAAAACAACTTTCTTAGGCCTACCCACCAAAGAAGGCGAACCCAAATACCTTCCCGAATCTAAGCCATTTACAATACCCAAGACATTTTTAAACTCACTCTGTTTATCTACCAGCACATTTGAGCTAAACATAATACCTGGCTTATTATAATTAATTGCCTGTCCCAAAACCCTCTCATATTCCCTAAGAATATCATGAATGCGTCTCACCTCCTTAATTTTTTCTTTGAAAAAAAAAAAAAAAACTATCATCTGCAAATAATAAATGGGAGACTTTCGGAACCCCACAGTTAATATGACACCCATGAATCTTCCCCTCACATTCAGCTTTAAAAATCATAATAGACAAAGCCTCAGTATAAAGAATAAAAAGACAAGACGATAATGGGTCTCCCTCCCTAAGACCTCTACTAGGCTAAATAGGCCCTACCTTCTCCTCCTTTAATTAACACATTGTACAAAACAGCAGAGACATATAACATGATCCACCGAACCCACTTATCATAAAATCCCATTTGAAGAATCACATGTTCCAAAAATTCCCAACTCACTATGTCATACGCCTTATTAATATCAAGGTTTAAAGCCACTTCACCCTCTCGAATGTTAGGGTTGTATGCCCTAGAACCTGTACTTTATGTATATATTTATAATCTTAATCCATTAATGGCAATTAATATATATGTTTTCGTTTAAATGATAGTTTTCATTTTAGTGTATGATGTATATATGTTCCATAAGTACTATGTAAGAGAATCTATTCTCAAAGAGTTTGGGAATATGGAGACAGATTCTTTTTATCATAGACTTTAAAGTAAGTTCACGGTTATAAGATTATTGATAGGAACATCATTAATCTGGAGAGACTGTCACCTCTATTGTCATCCATGACAAGTATGAGACACTTATTAGTATGGAGGTAGTGAGTCTTAAACTACAAACATTTGATGTCATGACAACACGTGGACACTCATGAGATGAGTAAGTCAAACAGTGACATTAGATGATAGACACATGGATTTTATCCACTAGTCAATGTCTGATCATCTAGATTGTAATTGTGCATATAATCCTTAGACTTGAGGTGACATGTTATCTAACATATTGGTGGCTATGGTTTGTTACTGCTTACATACCGATGCTAAGCAAATATTGGTATATGACATGTGGTGGCCATAATCAGTGGTATGTTAAGATAAGTGATCTCTAAGAAAGAATTCATTAATTTGGATAAACAAGGAAGGAATCTTATGACTTATGGTTATTCTCGATTCACAAATCCTTGGCCAAGGTAGAAAAGATTCACTAGAAAGAGTTTCTAGTAAGAATCAATTTATCGAGAATTAGAACCGAATAGAAGTCATATGATTTAGAATATAGAGTTTGACTATTCCATGACCCTAGCTAAGATTGATAATTCGTAATTAAGGGATTTGAGTTCATGGTAATTATAAACAAAAGGTCCATACAATGTCAAGGATACAATCATCGACATTCATTTCTAATTAGGTAGTCGTGAGTTATGCTAGATGTCACCCATGATTTATGAGATTAAGTATGGATTGTGGATTACATACTTGGTGGGAAGAAAAGAGTTTTCTTTATCCCATTGCTAATTAGAACATGAACCTAGTAAGTCACACACCATAAAGCATTTCCCATGGCTTGGTATTTAATCATATTAATAATTGATTAAAGAGT
>CAOJBK010365785.1:0-13323 GCA_948294925.1 Codiaeum variegatum | reverse complement strand
AAACCAAATACATTAAGGACTTGCTGAAAAAATTCTTCAAAGATAATAAGCTAAAAAGTATTGGAACCCCAATAAGCCCTTCAAGTAAGCTTGAAAAAGATGAGTCTGGAAGAGATGTCAGTAACAAGTTGTATAAAGTGATGATTGGGTCACTACTCTACCTAACTTCCAGTAGACCTGACATACAATTCAGTGTATGTCTATGCTCAAGATTTCAGGTTGACCCTAAGGTGTCAAATGAGGCTGCTGTAAAGAGAATTTTCAGATATTTATCTGGAACACAAAATTTAGGTTTGTGGTATCCCAAAAATACTAACCTACAATTGGTTGGGTATAGTGATGCTGATTCATTCGGGATCTTTGATAAGCATGCAAAAATAAATGAATAACAAAGAGAAAATTGAAAAAAAGAATGAAACCCGCTAAGCTAAAAATCCGAGTGGGCAGCTTAGGCAAAAATTAGGGTACAACCTACTAGACTAAAAATCGAAAAGGTGGTCTAGCCAAGAATCAAGGCAGATCACTAAGTTGAAAACCTGAAAGGGTGGGTTAGGTAAAAATTAGAGATTTAAATAAAAATAATGCATTTTATTGAACTCGTATTCACCTTTTGGAACACGAAAAAAAAGGAACATTAAAAAATCTAATACATCACTCATCCTCTTCCAAAAAAGACATCCCCAGTAGACCTCGCAAAATAAAATTGACAAGTTAATCACCTTTCATCCTTCAAAACACGTCTTAGACATAAAAATTCCCCAAGGGAAGCAATCTCATCCCCATAGGATCTCTCAGGCAACAACATTTCCTTAGTGGATTTCTCAAAACACATTCTTAGTGAGAATCAGATACAACTAAACCTTTAAAAGAGTTAGCTAATGACTATTCCCCAAGTGGAGTCATCCAATGTAGAGTCGATCACAAATCCCTAGTGGAGCAACAACCACTATCAAAATTAAGCGACATCTTGGCCCAAGAAACTAGCTCAACCACAAACTTTCCTTCACCCATTTAGGGTATCAGCTAATCCATTCACTCATCTCCCTAACCATTTGAATAAATAGAAAAAAGTATAATCTTTCACCTATTGCCCAAACACACATCATTTTCTAGACCCTTGTATTTGAAAGCTGTCATAGCCATGGAAAACAGGTTCATCATATTACCCTCCGTAACACTCAAGCCTAAAAAGCATTCTCACTGAAGCAATGAACTTACAAAGCCTTCCTAACCTTGGGCTTTAAAACTACAAATCCATCAAAGTTAGTAACAAGCTTAAACACATGTTCCATTAAGTCCTAAATGCTAAAAAATACCCAATCAATCTTCACAACCTAAAGCACCACCAAACCCTGTATTGCCCGAGGTTGATCCTCCCAACCTTGTTCAGGTTCTTACATCACCCATGAATCATATGGCAGATGTATGGCTCTACTTGTAGAGGTAACTCACAGAATACTTCATTTTTCAAAAAATAACTTTTTCATGTAACCCAATTTCATACAAACGTCAAAGTTTTGCAAATCTTTTACTAAATAAAGACCCATAGTGGGCCATACTCACCATGCATCTCCCTCCAATTACTGGCATAATCCCACACATATCTGGGGCATCCTCTCAAAGAAGTCTTCACCCCAATACAAAGGTACGACAACTACTTCTCAAAACTCAGAATCTGACGAGGTCAAAGGCTCACACGATACAACTTCAATATCGAACAAACCCATAAGTTCCTATGGCATGATCATTAAGATCGCATGACAATTTCAAAGTTTGGCATCCTCAACTTGGCCCTGTTGAAAGCCCAGAAGGTGACATGGTATACGCTAAGAATCTGACATGGCGATAAGTCCAAAATCTGACATGGCACCACTATAAGGCTAGGATCTAACATAGCATTGTAACAAGCCCATAAACTGATATGGCATCATCACAAGCCTAGAATCTGACATGGCGCCTGTGGGTTCACTATCATAAGAATCACCGTCAATTCAAAGCTAATTCAAATGAGGAGGCAGTTGTGAAACCTTAATTTCGCACCTCCAGAATCGAGGGTTGCCTCATGAGTCTAAACTAATCTTAAATGTTTGAAAACTGAATGGGGGTCAAGGGGACAGCACCCCTTCCTGCATTCGGGGCAGCCTCCTGGGACAAAAATTTAAAATTGCAAGGTTTAAATGGAAAACTTTTCATATTCTGACATATTCTCAAGGAAAAAAAAACTCATATTTTGCACCATTAAATCTGGTCTGTCAATATGAGCCCAACGGTTCAAATTGCGATCAAATCGAACCTCAAACAGACCCATAAAACTAAAAATACTGAACCGAAGCATATTGTACCGGACCTAGAAAACTAGGCACATAATGCACATGTTTTGGCCCCAGATGTATGAGGCCCAATTTTTTTACTTTTCTGACATGGTTTTCTATAAATTTGATGCTCTAGGTCAGTTTCCATGATATTTTTTTTTTTTACTTTGTCCCGACAATTCAGAACACATGTTAAACCAAACCTCTACCAAAATTATTTTTAGACAATACCGCAAACACTCAAATCTGACCTAAAACACTAGTTTTCAGAGATCCAATCAGACAATTAGTCCACATTCTGCAATTCCTATTCTAGTCAGACATCAGACAGTCCTTTTCGAACACAACGGAGACCCGTTCTGGTTTTATCAAGCCTTTAAAAAAGCCAATTCCAAAGCCTCGCAAGCCAAAGGTAAAAACGGTATAGTATTTCTTTAGTTCTAAATATAAGCTATAAAATCTGACTTAGACAATTTTCATCATTCAAAATTCATTTTTTAATAATCAAGAATCAGAATTAATTAATAGCCTAACCGATTAATTGTTTTTAAAATTAAAATGAATTAGCATCTAAGCACACAACCAAACCCACTGTTTTTCAGAACAACCTTGCCCTTCGCGAAAAGGGAGAACGACATAGGATTTGATTCTCATTCAAAGGGATACACCGATAAACATGTTCAAAAGGCTTCAACTCCAAATTTTATTTTTCTTTATTTTTTCCTTTCTATTATTTCTGTTCTGTTTTCATTTTATTATGTTACATTTTTATGTTTATTTGTTTGTTCTATCATTGCTTTAGCTTGGGTTTGTAATTAGTTTGGGGAATGTATGCCCTTTCCAGGTCTATGGACTAGAGAGGGAATCTCCCTATTTATTTGTTATTTTTAATGTAATTAATTTATTCTGCTTTTGATTCGTCTTTGGGGATGTGTATCTTCCTTAGAACCCACTTCAGGCTAAAGGAATGACCCATGTTTATCTTTTTTATTTTATTTCTTTCCATTTATTTTTTCATGCATACTGTTAATCCTTCTCATGCATCACTATTGGCATGCTCTAACTGTTCATTCGTCATGAAAGTATACTATGTATACACGAAAACTCAATTTTAGTGGAAGCCATATATGTTTTCTTAAGCCAAATTTATTTAGGAATTGAAAAATTCATTTTCTAAATATTTTTTTTATCAAATCATGAATCCTCAAATCCAACTACAGTTCGTGGGCCAACCTTTTTTGAATTAATTGGGTAAATATCAAATTTTCCTAAAAATAAAGTTTTTCAAGACGGTTTCTTGATCCCTTAGAAAAATAGCTTTCTAAAGATTAAGTGATAACTCAAACATATTCACACGTGCACCCAACAAACACATATGGAGGGTATCTATGTGGGACCTGCCATAACTGCGACACCATGTGCAATCTGATTCCACATGGTCAGTTTTCTTGAGCTATAAACTTGAAAGAGCGCTAGGAATCCCGCAGGCTCAGACGAGGCCTCACAATGAGTCTTATCGCATTACATGCCATATAGGATTTTCAATGGAATAAACCTAATAGTGATCAATCAGTAAAAAAAATGAAGTTAGGTGATTTATGAAAAATTTTTCATAATAGTGAGCAAAATAGAATTTGATAAAAATTTAGTTATATTTGCATATTTTACCCATGAAAATCTACATGGTATGCTTTTAGTGAGAAAGTTTGTTAATAATCAGTTTGTGAAAAAAAAATTAAATTATGTAATATTATTGAAATTTTTTTTACAATTTAATAAAATCGAAATTCGATAGAAGTTTAGGGGATGATTTGTTGATTTTATCCATAATTATATGTACTAATTGTAATTACAATGGCTCTATTTGGTGCTACTAGTTGAAAAGTTAACTGAAAGCTAAAAATATAGTTGGAAGCTGAAAATCTAATTAGTAGCTGTTAACTTAAAGCTGAAAGTTGAAAGTTGAAAATCTAATTAATAACTGTTAGCTGAAAGCTAAAAACTTTAAAACTAGTTGATTGAAATAGTAATATTTGATAAAATTAACTAAAATGTATAAAATGATATATTTTATTAATAATATATAAAAAATAAATGGATAAAATTGAAAGAAAAAATAAATATTTAACTTAAAATTTTTCAAACGTTAACAAAAATAATTTCTCAAAAAACAAGATTAAATTTTA
This sequence comes from Codiaeum variegatum, assembly GCA_948294925.1. Taxonomy (NCBI): domain Eukaryota; kingdom Viridiplantae; phylum Streptophyta; class Magnoliopsida; order Malpighiales; family Euphorbiaceae; genus Codiaeum; species Codiaeum variegatum. The sequence goes on along the minus strand of CAOJBK010365785.1, from coordinate 8,825 downwards.
TAAAAGAAATTTTATTTAGCACTTTTTTTAACTTTATTAAATAATTTAAAATTTAAATTATTTCACTTGCTATTAGATTGGCTTGGATTTTCGAGCCTTCAATACCCTTGTAAGAATCATTATAGGTCACCTAGTTTTTCTTCTTGGTAGTAGCAATTAAAATACTTTAGAAATATGGAGGAGATGCTCACATTTCAATATCGAAATTTTCGGAATCACTATTTTTCTCCTCCTTTTTTTAAAGAGAATTTTTTTTCCCCTTCTTTGATTACTATACTACATAAAACCCACCGACCAGTGACATTATTATTATTATTATTATTATTATTATTATTATTATTATTCTTGGGCGATATATCATATGATGATTATTCGGTTTGGAGACTTTTGGTTGAGAGATTTGAATGGGATGCTCTTTATTCGTTGTTGGTAAGCAGGCTATAGCCTTGGTTGTTGCAAAAGTTAATATTTCTAACAATTAGATTCCTTTCTTTCTACCATGACCAATCCATCCTTGTTTCTATTTTAATATCATTTCTGTTTTTTTAACTATTTTTTCTAGTATCCATCACCTGACCAAACAAGTTTCTTTAGAGACGTAGAAACACAGACATGGAGAGAGGGCCATTTTTTAAAATTTTATTCTTTTCTTTTATTGTTTTGAGGATTGAAAATTTATTATTTACTTTTTATATATGTTAGTATAATTAATAGAAAACCATCCATTTCTTTCAAAAAAAAATAAATATAACTAATTTTTTTGGTAACTTTACAAAGGTATAAAAAAATTAAATTAATAATAAACATACTACAAATCTAAAACTTTTAGAAAATACAAAAAACAACGATATCTAAAAAATTTTTATAAAAACATATATATATATATATATATATATATATATACTTTTATTATTAAAATTGAAAAATACGATATTATACATAATTTTTTTTTTATAAGGGAGCTTCAATAGTTAAATTCACATTATAAACTACATAATAAGGGTAGTTCACCTCTTCAGCGACTATGATAAAATCAAATATAATTTTATATAGTTTGTTTGTGATATTCTAACTTGAAACCTCTCCACGTCTATTATTGTTTTCATTTATAAAAGACAAAAAGGACTATGTTATATTTATTTAAGTAATTTATGCTTACAAATGTATTAACTTTAATAAATGGATATATGGTACTAACTCGAATATCTTAAATGAGTATATATAATTAAAATCAAATAAGAAATAGAAACTAGGTAGAAACTTGAAATAAAATATGTTTATTTATTTTAATATAATTCAATGGCTCAAATCAATTAAAAAAATAGGTAGTGCTCCATCATTAATGGCAATCTTGTAATTTTAAAGAAGTTTAAAGTTTGTTTGTTTATTTTAATCAGCTCTGTAATCAAATTTTTGGGAAACTAAAACTTAACTTATAAAAACTGAAATAAAATATATAACTAAAGGAAATCAAACTTTCAATACTCTAAAATCAAACTTTTAAACTGTTGAATCTAAACTTTTGAGAAATTGAACATTAACTTTATAAAAACTGAAATAAAATATATAACTAAAGGAAACCAAACTTTCAATACTCTAAAATCAAACTTTATATTAATTGAAACCAAACTTTATAATAATTGAAGCAAAACATTTAAGAAATTCTAAAAATATCACAAATTTAGCAAATCTTTTAAGAAATTTGTAATTTCCAATGATAAGTTTCAAAATAAGAAAATTTTTTATTCAAATATAGTGAATTAATTAAGAAAAGAAAAAGAAAATTAATTCTAAATTACAAATAAAATATTATATTCTTGAAGAAAACTTCAAGCTTCCAAGTTTCAACAAAATAAATAGTACAAAACTTGAAGATTCAAAGCTAGCAATGAGATCGAAGATTCAAAATTTTATCAAAACGAATCTTTCTCACAATGAGATCGAAAACGAAACTTGCAATTTTTTACAACCAGATCGAATAAGAAGCTTGCGATTTTTTACATCCAGATCGAAGAAGTTTTGAATTTTTTACAATGAGATCAAAGAAAAAGATTTCAATTTTTTAATCATTTTTTCTTAATGGGTTGGGGTAATATCGTTGCATTTTTTTTTCAAGAATATCGTATGTGAGAGAGAGAGAGAAACAAAGACGCTTCACGTGAGAGAGAGAAAGAATGTGTATATTTTATTTAATCTCAGTCATTCACTAGTTCTTAAAATTATTGATCAGATGGTTATTATTTACTCATTAGTTCCTATTTTGATGGGGTTCTCATTGGTTCCCAACCTTATATATACATAAACTCTATATCAAAATGTTATAGAAATTCCAAGGGAAGCATATCTAAAACATGATTACATATTTATACTAATACCATTGAAATTTCATATGATTAACTATAGTAATTTAGATTTGATTCAGGTGAGAATAATTCCCTAGTATTTAAGAAGATATTCTCATGTTATGTGATACACTTGGATGCCTTAGGCGTCAGAGAGGGTCAGAGTCTTTTCTAGCTTCTCAACCCTCGATAGCCCTCTGTATTCACCGGTGAACCTGAAGCCCACCTGACCCCTCTTGAAAGGCTTCAACACTTTCACAGCAAAAAAAATGTTCTTCCAGTCGTAAACCTTGTTTTCCTTAGTTCCAAATCAGGTTCGCAGTAGTTTCTTCTAGAAGAATCATATATAGGGCTCGCTATATACTGAGAGGTTGAAGAAGGCCTGGAACATCTTTGCACTGGGATTGGCCATACTCAGTGCATAGCAAACCACCTCGAAGCAGTGAAAATCTTCGATCGAGTTGGGCATCAACATCATAGGATTGACTTGGAAGTACTCAAAGCATCTGCAGAAGAAGGTAGAAGGAGGGAAGAGCAAGCCCCTTATCAGATGGTCACAATACCATACATAGTCTTGTTTCCCCTTGGGTAACTCAGCCGCTGTGTTAGTCGAGAAGATCTTGGCATCCAAAGGAGGGAGGTTAACATGTATGAACCCAGACATACAGTTTATGTTCTCGCTGAAAGCCCCAAAATTAAAAGCCATTGGAGTGATGTCCTTCATGTGCGACCTCACTATGTTGTTCAAGTAAGAGACAGTGTCTTAGCCCTTGCTCTGTTTTTGAGCCTTCTCTAACTCTAAGAAGTGTTTCTTTTGCTTTTGTAGGAGAGTCATAGAGATGAATAGAAAACGAAGAGGAAAGTAAATAAGAGAAAGTGAAGAAAGCAGAGAAAGCAAAGAATAAGTTGAAGAACAGAGAACAAAGAAAGAAAGATATATCTAAAAATGAAGAAGGAAGAAGATAAGGTTTTATAGACGTCTAAGGGGCATTAAAGTTCAGAACAAAATGGCTCAAAGGTGACACCTGGTAGCCAGTAACCATTCAAGTTTTAATTAGTTATCATGAATTCATCAAACGTCCCACCGCGTGGTAGAAAAGAATTGGTAGTCATAAATGCGTCATTACATAGGGGAGTGTAATAGTCTCATCCTAATCAAGCGGAGGTCGTGTCTGAAGCAGTAAAGAGTCATGTCTGGTCGGTTCAGAAATGACACGAACCTCCTGACACAATCCATTGGAAATTCAAAATCCCCCGCTCAAACGAAGGGCATCTTTACGCCAAGTTCGGTGGACATCCCTCAAGCACTCTTTGAGCTGCAAGCCTTCAAGTGCTAACACTAAAGGGGGACTACTAATACAACCCTTCCTCAGTATGGTTTGATACCAACTAAGGGTTCGCAGCTAAACCGAACCTTACAAGTGCACTGATCACTTCTCGAGCCCCGAACCTACAACAAGTTTGGCTTATTAGCTTTCGAGATTCAAAAGTTTGACAGAGACAGCTGACAGCCTCATTCATCAACCCTCCAGTCATGTCAGTCCCATCCATGGTACTTAATAGTCTATCCCGAGCGGACACGTGTCCCAGCTATAGAGATTCTGCCCTCAGAACATATTATTCAAGTAAGTTTTATATGATCCAACTACAGTTCCATTTCTGAGAGTATTTGTCTATCTCCTCTCAAATTACTGACTTGATCGTCAGAGATTTATCGTCGGACTAACGTCTGACCACCCCTAATCATTCTTTTGTCTTGCAAGTTGACACTACTAACTAAGAATTTCTATTCTAACTGCGTAAAAGCACATCATACATCATTATATAAATTATGTAGATCTTATATTAAATGAAATGACCTATGTACATATATAAAAATCTAATATGTGCAAGTATAGGATTCCCAAACAATTGGCATTAGGTGCTTAAACCCACCACAAACATGAGATAATTTGGGTTTTTCCTTGTATGGTCTGAGTTATGAGATCTTTAATGAAAAGTATGTTATTGACAAACTTTACTGACACAATTCTTCATATAATTATGGAACTGTAGGATTTTTTTTATGAAAAAATTGTTATCAATATGGATTTGTTTTATCAATTGATTATAAAAATATTTCATAATATAAGAATTTAATTATCTGTATAATACATCGAACATTTAAAAATTTAAATAATAAAGTAGTATGTATTTAATTATAATTGCATAAAAAACAAATTATATGATCTAATTCCAATATTCCATAGATTAAAATTACTAATTTTTTAGTGATTAAACTATAGAAGAGAACGGAAAAAAAAAAGTCATTTCCATTAAAGCCAACAGTCAAAATGCACACAGTTTAGGAGTATAAAATAACTGTTCTTAAGTTTATTAATGGTAAATTATGATTTTTAATGATTTTTAAAATATATAAATAAAAAATTATAAAAAAATAATTTTATAAAAGTATTATTAAAAATAAACATATTAATATATTTTTTTATATTATAATTTTAAATATTTTTTTAATTTATTTTTTATATTTAAACACAAAAAATAAAATAAAATGAATGTATTTATTTAATTAAGAATGAAGGGAATAGTATAAACAGACTATGTGGCAGAGGATCAAACTTTCAAGCATGTAGCATCGTAGCGCGTGGAGTTCACTTGGACGACCAGTGGAGGTGTCAGGTCCACATACTGACAAAACAGTAATTTGTCCCTTAGTGAGTCGTGAAGGCGCCACGCGCTCACCATACGTTCTTCAAATTCAGGAAAGGGTCAGACATTCCAATTCCCTTCTCGGAAAAAGAATGATCTCTTTGACTCCTATTAATTCCCTATGAAATTTTTATTTTTTAATATATTTTCATAACAAAATAAAATCATTAAAATATATGTTCTATGTAAATTATTATTTTTTAAAAAAATTTTAATCATATATATAAAGTAGATCTCCTAATAACAAAAAATCTTATTACACTAGTGCAACTTTGCTGAACTGATACATCTTTAGTTGTAACACTTACATTTTAGAAATTAAAAAACTAATTTAAAGAGGATTTAAGCTTATTAAAAAAAATTAATTAATATGACAATATTTATTCTTAACATGTGCTTATATTCTAATTTTAGTTTAAAAATTAGTATAGAGGGAATGTTTTGAGAAATTAAATACACTTACATTTTAGAAATTAAAAATCAGAAGTAATGAAATTTTGTCTTTTGAGGGATTCTTGTCTTCAGTGTGTAGTATCTATATGTTGATGTGAGTAATGACATATCAACGTTTCAGTTCTCACTAAAACAATAGTAAAGTACAAAAGCTTATTATTACAAAATCATTTCCAATATCTCAGTCTCACTTAACAAGAATGTTTTTTTTTTTTAAACTTATTGTTGTTACATAAATTAATTATAAAAAATTCTCTCTCCCATGGAACCATATGATATATATTTATTAATAATAATGCTATGTATATAACATGCATATTATTGTTTTATTTTATTTTTTGTATGGGGAGTTGGAAGTCACTAAACTCTAGGTGGATCTCTTATATTTCTAGAAGAAAGAGGCAACTAAATAATAGTAGACATATGTGAATAATTCACTGGGAATATGTCTCTGTTTATCTATCTATATATATATAAAAAAGTTTTGTGATCTTCTGCAGTATCAATAATCACCTGAGCTATTTTTTTTTTCCACTTATGGGACTTTGATAAATAATCATAATTAATGTTGTACATAATTATTATTCAATGATTTATTGATACAGCTGACTAAAACTGATACATTGGCTACATTTTGAAAAACTGAATTGTTGAGAACTTAAAAAGACACAAATGTCTGAAAGAACATATTGGTTAAATTAATGTTAGAAACAACTTGTGCATGCTGGCTTGTATTGGGTAGTTAAAGATTCAAAGAAATGGCATCCAAAGCCAACAAAAAGAGGTTTAAATTCAAATTTTTGCAGCTTTGACCCATTGGAATTTCAAAAGAGGACGAAATCACACTTTGCATATCTCTAATTTATGAATGATCAAAGTGATCCGCTTTTATTCATATTTCTTAAAGCACCACAACTCATCCATAGTACCAAAGTTTTTAGTTAAAATTTAATTTTTAATCTTAATATAACGACAAGAAGAAGAAAAGATAATTATTTTTATTTTTTTTCCATTTGTATGTATATTATGTTCATATACATTGTCTGATAGATAAGTTTTCATGCATGGTACTATATGTAAATTAAAAAAATTGAAAGAAAATAGAAAGGAAAATAGTTTTTCACCTTCTAATGTAAATTCATTAATCATGGAATATAAAAAAAAATTAACATGATTATAGAAAGACTTGAGATTTCATAAGTATAATTTTAATTAGTACAAAGCTTTTGATCTTGATGAGCTGAGAACTCCATAAATTCATCAGAAAACTCAACATTCTAATACATTTCAGTCTAGTGACTACACTAAGAAGTGAAGAAACAACAACAGCTGAGGAGGGAAAAATTTAAAAACAGGCCTATAATTCTAGGGTTTTTTTTAGCAAATTTCTTAACCCATCTCTCAAATTACTCCTCAATATAATATCTTAAACACAGATGTTATAACTTGTGAGCAATGGAGAAGCAAGAAAATGGAGATAAACAGTGAGATCCTAGTTCTCTATCTACTTGATTTTCTTTGATTGAAGCTATACTCAGTGAACAAAAAGGCAAAATATAAATAAATAAATAAAACAACTTAGCTTCATCTCAATTAAACCAACCTATAATGGATTGGTAGTAGAAGAAGAGGTGAAACTAGAAAGGTCAGTCCATGGAGTTCCAGTCCAACACTGATCATTCATCCCCATTAACTGTCTTGACAAATTCTGCTCTTGATTGTCTTCCAATTTCACTGAAGCCAATTGGGTTGATATTTTTGGCCTCAATTGATCACCATAACCACCACTGCTTTCAAATGGGTACAACCCAGTTGTAGAAGAAGATTCTAATCCACCCATAAATGGAAATTGCTGCCCTTGCTGCTGTAATCTCCACTGCTCCAAAAGCGAACCACCACCACTGCTACTACTACCAAGACCAATAGTACCTAAAGCATTCCCTATTTGAAAATTCAAGTCACTTGGTCCAGAAAGGGGATTATAATTTAACCCAATATCACCGCTACCGAATTCACTCAGATGGTGAAGTGGAGCCATGAATCTCAGTGGTGGAATCTGTGGTCCAAGGCCTAATAAATCACTGGCTCCACTGTTATTCGATGAAACTGTGCTTGAACAACCTGAACCTGTTGGCCGATCACTGCTCACTGGAGATTTTGAACTGCTTCCTTTGCTTCTCTTGTTCCTCCTGCAACCACCTCCAACTGGGACATTTCTTAAAGCACCACCTCTTGTCCAGTACCTTCTACACATTTTGCAAAAGTGGCGAGGCTGTGAAAGACTGTAGTTGTTAAAGTAGCAAAATTTTGTGTTTGTTGATTCACATCTTGGACATTTTAATGCTGCTTCTGGCATAGGTATGTTAGCCAGACGAGCTTGATCTGCCATGGAACCTGGTCGGATTGAGCCTCCATGAGGTTGAGAAGGTGGAGGTGGCGGCGGAGGTGGCGGTGGAGGAGGAAGGAGAAGAGTGTTTGCACCAGTTGTTGCCCCAGGCTGGTGATGCTGATGATGCTGCTGTAAAATAAAGAAACAAAGTAGAAATCAAATATCTGGTATATTCATAACAAAAGATATAAGAAACAAAAGTGTGAAGAATATTGATCTTTTGAAATTTTTTTCTTTTTGTGCTTTTTAGCCAAAAAATTAAGAAACAAAAAAAATGAAGAAACCCTTACTTGTTGCCAGTTGGCTGGATCAAGATAAGCTGGGATAGAAGAAAAAACCATAGTTGAAGCTCTAGCTTTCTTTCTTTTTGTAAAGGTTGATTGAGTGGTGTTTAATTCTTTTTTTTTTGTTTGTGAGATAATATAAGCAAGTGGAGAGAATCAATCAACAAGAGGTGGAGATTTTTGAGAGAGAGAGAAAGCAAGGCAAGCACCAAAAGAGAGTGAAGATGAGATCAATGAAGAGAAAAACAAAAGAGAGGCCTTATAGCTTTATATAAATATATATAAATTAGTTTTTATTCCTTTTTAATTAAACTTGTTTTTTTTTTAAAAAAAATATTGCTTTTTAGGGTTTAGAGAAGTTGATGTTTCTTAACTCATAAGCTTCTTTGTAGTGTGAGAGTGAGGTGCTTTTTAGAAAAAAAGAGATTTCGTGGCTTCTTTCTTCACTCTCTCTTACTTGCATGGAAACATTTCTTAATTATATAAACAAGCTTGTGAGTGTGAGTGTTTCTTACTTAGTGTTGGTGTCTTTTTTTCTTAATTACTGTACTTAGTTGTGCAATTAAGAGAGAGAGACAGACAAGCAAACAGAGTGCTGACAATTAAAAAGTAATTAAGACAGAAATGTTAATTTTAAAATAAAAAGGG
>CAOJBK010365764.1:0-10733 GCA_948294925.1 Codiaeum variegatum | reverse complement strand
GATACATCTAGGATTCTAAAGAATCTTATTTAGTTTCATTCACATAAACTTTTATTTTCATAAAGACTCTGGTTTTTTTTATTAAACTTTAAACATAGTAGTCGTAAGTAGGAAACCATTTATCATGTTTTTCAAAACTAGGTTTTAAGGTGTTTAGTTACGATTGAGTATCTCATCTTTTTCTTAACATAAGTCAGATTAGGAAACTAAAGTTGGTACTTGAGACTTCAATAGGTTTTCTTGAGGAATGGAATCAAACTGAAAATAAGGTAGGCTCATGAGAAAAGTCGAAAGAAAAAGAAAATAAAATAGGACTTTGAAAATTGTTTACATATTCTGCTGGTTTCTTGTTGAGCAAAGCGATATCTTAAAAGAATGAAACCATGAATAGTGCTAGTAGCTGGCTAAACAAGTCTGTGACTAATTGAGTAACCAGGGGTCGGCACCACAAAATGTTTACCTTCGCGTCAAAAGACTAGTGAAGGGTTTAGCTATGTCAGGTCCTTTAAAAATATACCAATCTCATGGGTTTGTAAAAAAAAAAGTTTCTTACCCCTAAGAAAAATCAATTGAATGACTCAAGGAATGCTTAGGTCAAATTTTTTTTTATGAAAGCCATGTTTTTTATATTAATTACTCAATTTGTTGATTAAAATACTTTAAAACTAAACATTTTTTATGAATTCCGAACTTGTTAATTTTGTCCTTAGTTTAATCAAAAACCTTAGTCAGTATGAAAACTAAATGATTATGTGAATGAAAGTGCACTGTGTTATTTTGATTTCTTTTGGGTCTTGGATAGGTATTAAAAGTGGAAGTTGTGCTGAGTATTTTAAGTTTTCTTGAGGAAAAGAAAAAGTTCAAGTATGGGGGAGTTTGATAATTGAACAAAATTATGCATTATTATACCCTGTTTTCTTGACAATTTTGTGCTTTAAATTGGGTTTGATATGCTTGTTCTAAGTGTTTTCAGTTGTTTTCAAGAAATAAATTAGAATCTAAGGTTAGGAAGAATTATTTTGAAGTTTGGGCTTGAAATACGGAGAAAATGCGCAAAAACGGAGCCAAAATGGTGGACAACATCTCCCACGACCGTTGGCACGGCCCGTGCCAACGGCAGCACCTAGCCGTGGGAGGTAGAACAGACCTGGAGAGGCAGTAGCCTGCCAAAGGCCCTACCACGGCCCGTGGTAGGGACCGTGGGAAGCTACTGCCTCCCACCAATCCATGGGCGTTGGTTGCCAAGATCAGTGGCACAGCCTATGGCAGCCAGCAAGCAGATAATGGCAAGATAAACAGGAGAAGGCAGTAGCTTCCCACGGTCTGTACCATGGCCATGGCACAGATTGTAGGAGCCTTCTGGCTTTCAATACCTTATAGTCCAGCCACATGGGAATTGGCACGGGCCATGGAAGCCACCCGCACCAACTTGCAGAATCCTATTTTTCAACAAAAACCTAAGGAAACAGAGTCCTATGTGACTCTAAGTATAAAAAGGCATAGAAACACACAGAAAGGGAGGCTGGAAGAGATATGGGGAGATAGAAAACAAGTCAAGGTAGGTTTCTACAGGAGATTTACACAAATCATCACCGAATTGGAGCTGGAAAAAGGAAGATTTGAGTGGAAATCCATTAAGTTACCATGAACTTCATGGATTTGTACAACTTCTTAACCCTCTCTTTTTCTTTTGGTTTGATTATGAACTAAACGTTGTTATCTGCCTAGATTAGATGAGTGTTACTCGATTGTATGGATTAATCAATGTTTATTCAATGAATATTTGGATTTCTCATTAAGTTTATTCTTTTGATTTATTATTCTGGAAATCAATTTCATTACTAGTATGTTTTTTATTTATGTTGTTTAAACTTTACTAGAGATAGATGGTTTAAACCTAAAACACTCAATAGTTTAATAGGATTGTTGTGTTTGCTAGAGATATACTCACAAAATCCTAGGGTTCACATATTTTTCATTAGATCTTCATGTTGTTTCTAATTGAATAAGATTGGGAAGAGATTCCTTCTTATTACTTAGGAATTAGGGGTTTAATTGCTTGAGAAAGATTTAAGCCTAGACTTAATGAAAAATCCCACTTAATGATTGATTGATTTATTCATTGATTTGTTGATTTACCATGCATTTTGAGTAATACGAGTCGAAATCTAGTTAGATGCTTTAAAATCCATTTTAGTTTCTAGATTTGATTTGCAAGTTTCTCTGAATTTTGTTAAGTCTTTGTTAGTTTAATTTCATAGTTCATAAAATCCAAAATTATTTTCGACTAGGCAATAGAATAGGAGATTGAGTTGGTATTTTGTTGAACAAATTGCAAAGAAATTCCCCTGGGAGAATGATACCGGAACTTACCGATTTTAATTACTTGATACGACTCCGTGCACTTGCAGGTATCAAAGCTGAGCATAAAACTACAAATACAACAGAAAAAGCCAGCTCAAAAAATACACATTAGAGTGTGAAGGCATCAGCCCCTCCTCGCCAGGCCAACCGTTCAGCCACCCCTCGACCTGATTCCAAGAGGAAGGTTCCTGACTTAGTCCAAGATGACGAGGGACATTTCATTGTTAAGATGGCCATGTAGAAGCAAGAGAAGACTCCCCAAGTATGCACCCATTCTTAAGATCAGTCAGACGAGACCAGCGCTTGCTCCTGCTCACCTAATGACCACTGAACCACCTCACAAGATACCTTCCACTTCTTCTTCTACTCACCAATATCCCTTCGGATTCAAAAATAAGAGGCAGTACGAGCCTTTACCTAGAGTCCAAGGCTTTGAAAATAAAATCTCTCAAATGCCTCATTTTTAACTGATGGTGAGACATGTCTTTGACATGATGGAGTCCCTCGCCTGCAGCTAGGAAGAATTTGAGAGGTGGCTGTAAAATTTTTATGCTAACTTCACCCTACCCTTCAGTGAATATCACCTCCTAGAGATCTACAATTTCCTCTATAACAAGGAGGAGGCAATCATGAGGGACTTCTTAGAGAAGACTTTTTCTTTTTCCTAGCAAGCCTCGCAAAGGTAGTTCTTCCACTGCTCAACCATCTAGTCTTTCTGTAGGTAATCTCTTTAACTCCCTTAATCCTTCCTCTTCATCTTCCTCTTCTTCTTCTTCTAACTCTTGGGAGGCCTATGGAATCTTCGAAAGGCTGAATAAGTCTCAGCAGGCTAGGCAGTCTACTAGGGCTACTTCTCCTGTCAAGGCTAAGCCTCTTCAAGTGATTCTTCCTTATGGTAGATGAGCAAGGAAGATGAGAGTGAAGCATTCTGCAAGAAGGGCCCTCTCGAAGGGTTGGTAAGTCCTTTTATTGTATTGTAATCTTTCTATTTTTATAATGATCACCTTTGTCTTTGTGTAGCCTCACTAGTAAAGATTACTGAAGGGAGTATTACTTTAGGGGCTAAGGGTTCTCTTTCTTTACCCCCTCCTACCATATTGCCTTCGATACCTGAGGTAATCCTCTTGACTTCTATTAATTTTGATTTTTGTATACTTACTTCTTTGTTCCTCTTTATTAGGATGTCAAAGTCATTACCCCTATCGAGGCTTTACCTCGTGGTGAGGTGGAAGTAGCTCCTCCTGCAAAGCACTTCCTTCTCAGGGGACTGAGGTATGTTAGACTTTGCAATCTGAGCTTTTATCATGTTTCTCCACCTCTTATTTATTATCAACTATTCATTTATTATTTTTTTAGGTTACTGGCAAAGGCATACCCAGTGCCAGTTCTGACGAAGTCGAAGAGTTTGCCAGAGCCATCAATGTCGGGGCTCTATCCCCCTTGACACGTGAAGATGATCAACTTTTTTTCTGAGCTCTTCAAGGAGGACTACAGTTCCAAGTCCATTATAGATATGTTCCTTCGTAGGGGTGCGCCAGAACTAGAACTCACCAAGGGGATTGGGACATCAACCATCCATGAGGAAGCCCCTCTATCAAAGGATGCCTGTGCTCACCAGTCCCACAAATAGCTCCTACTGCTAAGATGGACACTTCCTTCTCTTCCTTCCCCTTTCTTGAAGTGTCCCTGCAAATGGGAGGGGGATTCTTTAATGAGAGGATGAAGATTCATGAAGCCAAGAAGATACTGTCTCGAAGGCCAACCTTTCTCTCTATTATTGAGGGTCACCTTTTATTTCATCTTTCTATTCTTTCCCCTTTTCTTTACTAACTATTTTTTTACCTCTGTAGGAGACTTTATCCCAAGCCAAAGCTAGCGAGGAAGCTATGGCGGCCCTTCTCTTCGATCATCAGTAAATGGAGTCCATCCTTCAACTCCATTCTTTAGAAAATGAGGGCCTTAAGAATAGCTTGGCGGAGAAGGATCGGGCCCTTCAAGAAGCCCTTACAAAGGCAGCTGCCAATGACAAGGATCTCAGCTGCGGGAGAAAGAGGAGCATGTTGACTCCTTAAACCAATAATTAGCCATCTCCAAAGGACATATTCATAACCTCCAGAAAGATAAGGATCGCCTCGACTATGAGCTTAGTACCTTACAAAAGACTTTCAAGTCTTTATCTAAACAAGTGAAAAGGCATGCAGAAGGCATGCATAAAGCCATCAAGGACTTCTTCGCCTCTAATTGGCTAAGGAAGTACATTATTAAGAGAGAGGTAGTTCATGGGATGTTGTGGCACAATAGAAGTGTGGAGGAGATTCTCGCAAAGAATCCTAAAAAGGCTAAAGCCTTTAAGATGCACAAACCGAAGAGGATCTCCATTCCTGATGTGGATGACTACCTCACTACACTACCTCCTACTTCACCTACTTTCAATCTGGGTGGTGATGCGACAGCCGAGGAAGATGGCTCCTCTTAGCATACTTTTTGTAACATCTTTTCAAATGTAATTTTTGTATTTTGTAAATTGCATTCTTTTTATAAAAATTTTTTGTAATCTTCATTCATCCATGAATATTCTTTTTTTTTTTATTAATAATTGTGTCTTTTATTTAATCCCTTTATGCTTTGTTCTTCGATTTTAGAAGTTTAATTTGCTCGAGCAAGTAATGTCTGCTAAGGACAATTCCTTATCGACTTTAGGTTTTTTATTATTGTGACTATTTTATGTTTTCCCTTTTCTCAGGACTTAGGACCTTCCAAGGGAGGCCCTTTTCCTATCAAGCAGGTCTTATGTCCTTCGTCCGGGACTTGGTGCCTCCCATGGATGGTTTTTTGCCTGTTAAGTAGGTCTTATGTCCTTCGTCCAGGACTTAGTTCCTCCCAAGGAAGGTCTTTTACCTGTCAAGTAGGTCTTATGTCCTTCTTCCAAGACTTGGTGCCTCCCAGGGAAGTTCTTTTACCTGTTAAACAGGTCTTTTATCCTTCGTCCAGGACTTGGTGCCTCCCAGGGAAGGTCTTTTGGAAGAAATATACATATTTCAAAATCATAGTAAATTTTTATTAAATTTAATTTGCTCACTGATAGTACATCTTCAGGTGTTGTATATTTCATGTGTGAGATATCTTTATGCCTTTTAGAGTTTGCAATTTGTAAGTTCCTGGTCCAATTACTTGTTGAACTTTGAAGGGCCCTTCCCATGTAGGGGCTAGTTTCCCACTTCTTTCTCTTTTTCCAGTGGCTTCAAGACTTATCATCCCTAAATTCCCTTCTTCAAAGTTTCTATTTTTTACCTTTATGTTAAAGTACTTTGCAGCCCTTCGCTTGTAGGATGTGGTTCTGATGGCTATCTCCTTTCTTAATTCCTCCAACATATCCAATTTGATCCTTCTCAACTGATCATTGTCTTCGCAGTAGAGGACTCTTCCACTGGGGAGTCCTTTATCTATAGGAATAACTGTCTCTATGGCAAAGGTCAATGAGAAAGGAGTTTCATCTATCGGTTCCCTTGGTGTTGTCCTGTATCCCCATAATACATGATGGAGCTCTTTAACCCAATCTTTTCCATACCCTTCCAGTCTCCTCTTTATCCCCTGGAGGATTGTTCTATTTGTGACTTTAGTTTACCCATTAGTCTGAGGATGGGCTACCAAGGAGAAATGTTGATTGATGCTCAAACCTCCACAGAATTTCCTGATTTTTACATTATCAAATTGTTTTCCATTATCACTTATTAGTTTGTAAGTAATTCCAAATCTTCATATGATGTTTCTCTATAGGAACTTGATGACATTATTAGCTGAGATTATAGCTAAGGGTTCTGTTTCAATCCACTTTGTGAAGTACTCTATTGTTACCACCAAAAACTTTCTCTATCCTGGGGCCATAGGAAGAGGACCCACAATATCTATTCCCCATTTTGCGAAGGGCCAGGAGCTATTTATGGGACCCTGCTCAGTGCTTGGAAAGTTTATCAAATTGGAAAACTTTTGGCATGACGGGCATTTCTTCACTAAGGATATCGCATCCATCTTCATTATAGGCCAATAATATCCTTGCCGAAGTGCTTTGACTTCCAAGGCTTTCCCACTTATATGCATTCCACATGACCCCTCGTAAATCTCCTGAAGGACATATTTTGCTTCTCTTGGCCTGAGGCATTTTAACCAAGGGAGTGAATGGGCCCTCTTATAAAGGATGTTGTGATAAACTGATAAATGGGCGCTCCTCCTTTTGACCTTCTTCGCCTCACTTTCATTTTGGGGTAGCCCCCCCTTCTCCAGAAATGCTTTAATTGGATCTTTCCAACTTGGCTCATCAGATCCAATGAAGACCTTATACGGGTACCCCGAAGGATGTACTGCTGCCAACTTACTCAGATGATCTACTTTGCAATTTTTTAGCCCCGGGACCTTTTGGTATTCCACTCTTATTCCTTTTTCTTGCATCTTGTGGATCTGTTATTTGATGATGGCCAAGTACTTCACCATTTCCTCTTTCCTGGCCTCAAATATTCCATCGATATGCCCCAAGACCAACTGCGAATCGCTACAGATGCACAAGTTATCCACACATAAGAAGTATGCTAGTATGAGTCCATGCACAAGTGCTTCATATTTGGTCTTATTATTCGTAGTAGGGAAATCTAGCTTCAAGGCATACTCAAGGAGGACCCATGTACCATTCTTAAGAACAATCCTTATCCCACTGTCTTTTTGGGAGCTCGCCCCATCCACATATAGCTCCCAAGTGGTTGACAAGTTTGCTTCAGTTGTATTGTCTCCAGGTTCTCCTTTGAGAAATGATCATTCAGATATAAAATTCGCCAATACTTGAGCTTTAATTGCTGATCGATGCCTATATTGGAGAGCATATTGCCTGAATTCCACGGACCAACACAGCATCCTTCCGGATGTTTTTGGCTTATGGAGAGTCTTTTGGAGGGGCTTGTCAGTTACTACTATCCCTTGATGTGCTTGGTGGTATACTTTAAATTTCCTGTAAGATAACAAAAGAGCATAAGCCAATTTTTCAATTGGTGAGTAATTCAACTTCGGTCCTTGCAGAACTTTGCTGAAGTAATAGATTGGCCTTTGAATCCCTTGTTCCTCCCTTACTAACACAGCCTCGACTGCATATGGGGAAGCAGATAGATATATAAGCAACTTCTCCCCAGGTATTGGTCTCCTCAGTACCTACTCTGATCTCATATAATTCTTGAGTTCTTCGAAGGCCTTTTGACAATCCTCTGACCATTCGAAAGATGCATTTTTCCTCAACTTTTTGAAAAATGGTAGGTACCTCTCTACTGCTTTTGACATGAATCTACCGAGGGCTACTAGCCTTCCTGTCAACTTTTGTACTTCCTTCACATTCCTTGGAGCTGGCATGTCTAGGATAACCTTTAATTATTTGGATTAGGCTCAATTCCTCTCTCGTTGAACTGGTACCTGAGGAACTTTCCTCCTTGGATGAAAAAAAAGCATTTCTAAAGATTCAGCTTCATTCCATAATGATTCATCACCTCGAAGACCTCCCTCAAATCTTTCATATGCTCCTTGAATCTCTTACTCTTGACAATCATGTCATCAACATAGGTCTCAAATCTTCGACCCAGCTGGTCTTTGAACATCTTATTCACCAGCCTTTGGTACATTGCACCTGCATTTTTGAGGCCAAAAGGCATAGAGGTGTAACAATAGGTGCCTTTCTCGGTGATGAATGCAGTTTTTTCTTCGTCATCTGGATCCATCCTAATTTGGTGATACCCTTGCTTTGCATCAAAGAACGATAGGAACTTGTATCCTGCCATGGAATCCACCAACTTATCTATCATCGGCAACAGTTACGAGTCCTTGGGGCATGCTCTATTCAAGTCTGTGAAGTCAACACACATTATATAACTCCCATTGGACTTTTTCACCAGAACTACATTTACCATCCATTCAGGGAACTGAACCTCCCTAATAAATCCTGCTTCCATTAAGTTTTCCACCTCTTTATTGATGAAGGCCTGCCTTTCTTCTAAGCATCACTTTTTATGTTTTATGGGCCTAAAGGCCAGGTCCACATTAAGTTTATGTGTTTCCACCTCCGGGTTGATCCCAGGCATTTCTAAGGAGTCCCTTTATGGTTTATCAGGAAAGCTTTTACCTCTTCCTTTTCCTCTAACCTTTGATTTATCTTCAAACTTCTTCCTTGGGTTTCTTCATTCACTGGGAATGACTCTAATTCTTCCACTGGTTAAGTCCTCAGACTTTAACCCTCAACACCTTCCTGGACCATACACACTTCTTCAGTCTATATATGGATCAGACTCTTCCTTTTTCAAGTATAATCTATTCCCAACTCCTGTACTGCAGAGCTATATACAGAAAATTCTATCCCATCAGGCAAAAGGACTCTTAGCCTTCCTTTGTGCACATTAGTATCCGCATCTGAATCACTAAGCAAAGGCCTTCCCATCAGTATGTTATACGCCATTGGAATCTTTACTACCACGAAAAGCGCCATAACTGTCACACTCTTCTGAGTTACTCCTACAGTGAAGGACAACTGGATATATCCTACTGCGGGGATCTTTATTTTGTCCAGGGTTTGGACGGGCTTCTTCAATTCTTTTAGCTCATACCCCTTGATGGCCATCTTTTGGTATGCTTCGAAGGATAATAGATTAGTGGAACTACAATTGTCCACCAAGATCCTATGGATATTGTAGTTTGTGATGATGGCTTTAATGATAATCAGAGCCTCCTTTCTTGTCCCTTACCCCTCTTCATCGACCCATTATCTTTGGCCATTATAAAACACAAACTCTAAGGTCTCCCACTCCAAGCTATCGTCTTTCCTTTCTCAATCACCTCCTCCTGTAAGCCCCCAGTCAAGCATGCAATATCCCCTATCGTCCCCTCATTAACCATTAGCGGTTCTAGGTCTTTATAACCTTTAAGGAACCTCCTCAGATAACCCTGCGTGACTAGTCTCTTGATTTCCTCCATCAAGTGTTTGTAGGAGTCCGTGGTGTGACCATGAGTATTGTGGAATTTGCAGAACTTGGTTTTATCCCTCTTATCAGGATCTTTTCTGATTGGCTTGGCCTTTTTATGGCCTAATCCCAAATGCAACAAAAATCATCTCGGACCTGGCATTTAGAGGGATCAACTTGGTTATGTCGAAGGCCCTCTTTATTGGCTCCCTTGCCTTTTCACTCTGCGAAGCCCCCTCCTTCGATCCACTTGTTCCTCTAGCTTCTACTTTCTTATTTTTTTAACGAGATGTCCCTTTGCTCCGCCTTCCATTTTTGAGCAAACTGGCTAATTCGAAAAGTATCATCCTACCGATATACTTTTGCGCTATCGACATTGCTTCTTCTAGGTTGTTGAGAAGCTCTCTAGACAGCTTCTTAAAGAAAGCGACATGTATCATGCATTTTTGTAGGGTTTTCATTTCTCTTTCTTGATTCAAATTAGTTACCTTCAAATCCTCTGCGTTGAACCTGGCCAGGAAACCTCTTAGGGATTTGTCCTGCCCCTGTTTGACAAGCTCTAAGGCTTGTGTCTGCATCTCTATAGGGATGCTGGCTACAAATCTCCTCATGAAATTCTCTGCTAAATGTTTAACGCTGTCTATACTTCATTCCTTCAAGTTGTTGTACCACTTCGTGGTTGCTCCGTCTAGCGAATCACGAAAGGCCCAGCATAGCCCCTCATCTTCCACCGTTTGAAGCTCTATCTCATGCTCGTAGTTGAGAATATAGGCCCTATGATCCGTGGATCCCGTATATTTGGTGATATTTGAGCTTTGAACCTACTCGACACCTGGTAACCTTCTACCTTTTCAATAAATGAGGATTTTAATTCCAATTTCAAATCCCTATCTCCATATCTTTTTCCTACCAAGATCTTCCACATACTTCTTTACCATTTTCGTCATGTCGCCTGGCTCTCGACTTGTAGCCTTGTGCTCCCTTCTTTGAGATTGTGACCTTTCATGAGTTCTATCATGTTCTCTCCTGGAGCGATCTCCTCTTCTCTCTCTCCTAGCCCCTTCCTCTTTGGCCCTAAGCTCAGTAGAATCCGTTGAACTCTTATGATTGTGACTTCTTCGTCTCTGTTTGTCGTCTTCTCCTATCCTGTTGGCCGACTCCACATGAATACCTCTCGCGGCCCCTACTTCTGACCTTAATATGCTAGCTACTACACCCGACCTTTCCTCCCTCCCTCCTTCGGGTGTTTGGAATAGTTGCGTTCTGGTAGGGTCAGCTGCCTTGGTCTCGTTTATCTGCTGCCCCTGGGGACTTTGATTTTGTAGGAGTTGTAGGAATGGTGCTAGTGTGCTTAAAATGGCATTCTGTATTTCTGGTGATAAGCTA
>CAOJBK010365668.1:0-19233 GCA_948294925.1 Codiaeum variegatum | reverse complement strand
CAGATGGCTTACCCCATTGTATAAAGGCCTCCAAAGCCTCAATAGAGCCCTAGTTCTCCATCAAGTCCCTTAAATCAGCTAGCTCGGACCCAGCAGGGACAAAAGTAGAATGGGCGCTAGTCTCTGCCCTCTCACCTACGTCAACTGCAAAGTTCATTGCACAAGTGTTAATTATATAAGAGAGAGAGAGAGAGAGAAGTATGGGATATACCATGAGGGAGTTGCTCAGGGGAAGGTTCAGCAGGTGGAGCCCGAACCGGAGAGGAAGGCTCAGAAACTGGCGTCCGAGCCCAACCAGCAGGGACAGAAGGAAGCAGCTGCGAGGGTGGACTGTGGATCAAGGAAGCAGTCAAGGCCTTTACAGCTTTAACAGCCTTGGAGATTTCTTCTAGTGTAAGCACACTTCATTGAGCTAAGCTTTTAAAGGCTTCGAAAGGGCTCAGCTTCAGGAACCTCTTATACTGAGACACTAAAGTAGCCCCATCCTTCACCAGGACAATGTGTTGGTAGTACTGACTTACCAACTTATGGAACTACCCGAAGTTGGGAGCCACCTCGTCCAAGAAGGTTAAAAGTTGCCCATGAACTCGAGCAAATTCAACGTTCTCTTGCACAAGCTCGTCTACCAAGTTGCTCCGGACACTGAGTTGGTAGTTTCGGGACATCCCGAGCCAGAAAGGAGCCTCTGGTGGAGCTAGACCCTCAGTTCCCTCAGTTGCCTTATGAAGCCTCTTCAGTTTCCTTTCCTCCAGCCTAGCCTCAGTAGATCCAACAATAAGGGATGCTCCCTTCTTCCATACCAAGGGTACGTTAGGGGACTCCTCCAGTTCATCCATCGAGACTTTAGCATAGCCCCCGAATGGGCCAACAACTTCTTCACCCCCCTCTTAAGCAAAAGCCATGGCGAGAGTGGAGGGGTCAAGCATAAAAGATGAATCCAAATACTCCTGTCCAACCTTAAAGTTCTTCATGTATCTATATCTCGTCACCTCTACATTTAGGTTGTTGGAGGCCATGGCTACTTTTTTTTCTTCAAGGGTTCACTGCCTGAGGAGCTCGGTCTTAAATCACCGGATGGGGAGAAACGCCTTATTGTCCACAGGGCGAAGATACCCCTGAGATACCCCTGAGAAGGCATCCACCATTACTTGTACCACCTCTTTCAGCATGATCCTTACCTTTTGATATGTTAAAGGCTCTGCAAATACACAATCAAGTTAGTTACACAAATATTGTAATAAAAAATATGAAGTAAAGGGGTATGAAATGAAGAAGATACTTACGAGAGACACATCGTATGTTGCGAGGCAGAGAGTGAAGCCCATCCACCTCCCGAAGATAGGATGAACTCATGATCAGACTTCTGTCGAACAATCGACCACAACTGGCGAGGATCTGGATGCCCTAGGCATCTACGAGGGTCATGCTTTTATCCAGTTTCTCCATACTCTGCAAGCCCCTGTATTCGCCAATGAACTTGAAGCCCACCTAGCCTTTTCTGATCGGCTTCAACACCTGGACTGAGAAGAACTTATTCTTCTAGACATCTACTTTATTCTCCTTCACCCTAAACAGAGTCCGCAGTGGCTTCTTCTGGAAGCACCAGATGTAGGGCTCACTGGAGGTAGCCAAATTGAATAAGGCTTGAAACATTTTGGGGTTCGGATGACTGATCCCCAGGACAAAGCACACCACTTCAAAACAGTGGAGGTCTTTAATGGAGTTTGGAGTTAGAATCATTGGGTTGACCTTGAAGTACTCGAAACATCGACAGAAGAATGGTGAAGGAGGAAGTAGCAGACCCCTGATCAAGTGATGGACGTACTTAGGATCTCCCTTGGGCAATTCAATAGCAGTGGTAATGGAGAATATTCTGGCATTCAAGGTAGGGAGCTCCACATGAACACAGCTAAACATGACATCAACATTCTCCTGAAAGATGCCAAATTTGAAGAACATGGGCATGATGTCCTTCATGTGAGGCCTGACAGTGCTGTTTATGTAGGACTCAGTGTCTTGAGCCTTGCTTTGTTTCTGAGGCTTTTCAACCTCCAGCCAGTGCTTCTTGGATTGTTTTTGATGAGGTGTCATGGAATATTATAGGAAAAAAGGAAGAGGAGCAAGAAGAAGAGCAGAGAGACAACAAGAAAGTAAAGAGCATAAAGTATGAAAAAATTCACAGGAAGTGGGTTTTTATAGGAAACCGAAGGCATTTAAGAGCCTAGGGAAATGGATGACACATGGCAAGCAGAGGGGAGGACAAATTTAAATGCTCATCATGGCCTTTTAATTCCCATCATTACTATCGGAGGCGCCCCTCCACGTGGCAAATAGGGGAAGGCTGCAGTAATAGCGTTGTTACATGGGGAAGTGTAACGGTCCCATCCAAGGCTGATGGAAGGTCACAGACAAGATAGGGAAATGTCTCGTCAATCCAGTCGAAGGCCCTTATCTCCGAACTCGAGGCGCCCCAACTAAGCACTCTTTGAGCTTCGAAGCCTTCGAGTGCTAACGCTCAAAGGGGACAATTGATACCGCTCAACATTGACCTAGTTCGGCCCCAACCATCTACTTGGGATCTTCCTGAACCCCAAGGCACCCTGGTCCTACCCGAACCCCAGGCACTCAACAAGATTTGTCTCATTCGACCTTCGATGGTTCGGGTCCACAGGAGACAGGTGTCGCTAGCCCCATGGAGAGGTACACTACAAGGTACTCGGAGCTGACACGTATCCCCTTCAATAGGGTTTTCATCCTATAAATACAACTCTCAACAGCTCAAACGAGGTAATGCTTACATGCAACCTAAACTCTAAAATAAGTTATATTCTTGAGAGCTTTCTCACTAAAATCTATTTTTAACTTGAACGTCAGAGGGTTATCGCCAGACACCACGTCTGGCCACCCCTGACCATTGTTTCTTTTGTGCAGGCTGTTCTAACTCAACTAGAGTTATCCTAATCAAGCGGTGTGACCATCCCACACGAGAATAATAACCCAAGTTGCTGAATTGTTAAAATTCATACCAATAATAAAGGTGAATTATTATTAATAATAATAAATAAAAGAGATATCAACCATAATTATTAAATTAACCATTATATATGAATAAATAGTATGGACTTTTTAGTAAATGTGCATGTCCTTCTTCTTTCCTTCCATACATTTATATTTACTAGGTTTTTTTCCAAACGTGTTTTACACATTGCTAAAATGTCTCGTTATATATTTAATTGTAATTGAAATTGACATATTTTTAATAAATTAAAATATATTAAATGACAACATATAAATTAAATATAAAATTTTAAAATTATTCATAATTTGATTGATTCATATATTATCACATGATCTTTTATATTTTTTATCTCTAATTATATTGTGATATTTAAATTAAACTTTAATAACTTTTAAATGAGTTAATATTTCAATTTTAATGTAATTCAAATAATATCTATATTAGTAAGTCTATATACAATGCTATTTTATAAGAAATGTCAAAAGTTAATTCTAATATTAAATGGTGAATAATTTTATTAACATTATTAATGTAGTGGTAGGTTTTTGGCTTTTTTTTTTTTTATAAATTTTCAATTATCATACATTTTTTTTACCAAATCATCCAAATATTCAAGTATAATTTTTCTAACTAATTTATATTAAATATTTAATAATCAAATATATTAATTTCTAAAAATATTTTCACTAAACACAACAATTTATTTAATAAAATATGATATTTTATATTATCATTATTTTTGCATTTAAATCAAATAACATCAAGCTATTTGTGACTTTTTCATTTGTAAGTCTTCATTTATTTCGTCCCAATCTAGGTTGCATGTCACTGTAATAAACAAATCTGGCTTGTCATGTGTTTGCACTAAAACCATTACAACTTGGTATGTTTCCTATTCCACAAACAAATCCAAAAAAAAAAATATTAATTTGAATCAATGCAATATTTCTATTTAAAAAAGTAATTATAAAAAAACAATAAATAATAATGGTTTTGTTTATTATTTGTTTAATTTCATAGCATGATTAATCCTATCCTAAATATGATTTTTATTCAATTTATTGTTATTATCATTTTTTTTTGGCCAAATAGCACTAATAATTTAGTATTAGAATATTCTTAGGATTGATATAAGTTATAAGATTAAAACTTTATTATTCATATGTGTTTTTTCCAAGAAATAGATATACTCATCATTATTATTAATTAATTATTAATATTTTGCAAATAGCACTAATACGAATTCCTAATGTAGCTATATTATTTTCCAATTCTTTTAAGCCGATTTTTCATAAGTTGTTGAAGCCAATTTTAATAAAACCTAAATAGCTATTTAATATATAATTATTATAAATTACTTAAATAATCTTAATTTATAAGAAAATAAGTGGGGCAATAATGTAATTTTATATATCCTCCACCTCTTAGCCACTTTTATATATAGTATAATATAATATAGTATAGATAGATTGATACTACTTATTAAAGGAACTTTTAAAGTAGTAGTTGATGATGTCAAATTTTTGAACTACCTATTTTATTCTTACTAAATATTTTTTCTTATATTTAGCAGCAGTAAAATATTTAGTTCAAAAAATAATATGATAAAATATCTATTTTAAAATTTAAAAACTATATCATAAAACACTATCTTAAAAAATTATATAAATATGTATTTCTTTTTATTATTGAAAATCTTATTTCTATTTGAATGTGTATATAAAGTAATAAAAAATTTATTTAATTGTTCACTTGATAAAATTACCTAATTCTTATTCATTGATAATCAATAATGCATGCACGCATTACGTACAATGAAGAAAACCAGTATAGTAAGATAAATCAAATCAAATTAAAAATGTAAATAAATCAAACTAAACATTTAATTTTTTTTAAATAAATAAAAATATAAAATTTTAAAAATATATATTTAAATAAAAAATTTATCACATTAATTATTAAATGAATTAAATCACATTGAAAATGGAAATAAATCAAACTAAACATTTAAAATAAATCAAGCTAAATAAAAATATATATTAAATATATACTATACACTAAATTAGTTGATACTGACACAAGAATTATTATTATTTTCTTTATTTTGTATTTTTTAATTTTATGAATTTATAAGTTTTTTATTATTATTTTGATGGAAATTATTTTATAGTTTTTTCTTTTTTGGTTAATTTTTGTTTCCCATTATATGTTTCGTTTTGAGTTCACTATACCTTGGCTAAAATCACATAATATATGAATATGTAATGCTTAAATAAGAAAATTAAAAATTTATTAAAATTTTGAAACATTTATATAATATTTTAAAAATTTTAGAGTTTCAAATGGCCATGGCCCACTCGAAATTTTGTTAGTCTTTCCATCTCTGAATAGCTCTTACTTCTAAGTAAATTCTTTTTAGGATTCATTGACAGTAAATTTGATATAATTTCTGTATATAATTCTGTTATCTTTTAAATTTGCCTTCTTCCAATAATTTTAGTTAAATTATACTATGTGCTCTCTGTAAAATATATAATAGGAAAAGATGGATTAAATAAAAGTGAATAATAATTTGTAAATTTAATAATTTTTTATAAATGTCACTGCATTTCATATAGAATCAAAATGAACATCTTTATTTATAGAGAAAAGCATATCTATGAGAAATACAAAGTTACAAACATTTACAAACAATGTGTAAGTAATTTTTCATCATTCATATTAGATTTGTGAATAATGTTTTTCATTATATTATTTTTGTTGAGATTTTTAATTTACAAGTATCTTATCCAATTTTTTTTACTATATGAAAGTAATGGTTAGATAAAATTAAAATTTATAATTAAATTTTAACTTTTAGTTATTAAATATTTTTTAAAATAATTATGTATAAAACTTTAAATGATCTGCAAACATCTGCAGCAATGCGCGGGTAGTAGTCTAATTAATATTTAAATCATGAAATGTATTCCTATTAAAAATATTTTTAAATAAAAAAATACCTTATTCTATTATATATATATATATATATATATAAGAAAAATACAATTAATAATTACTCCTATCCCAAAATAATAATTATATTCTAAAGTTAATAATCAAACTCAAATATTTTTTACTATTAAGGAGTCATTTGGTACGATAGATTTAAAATCTATACATTTGATTAAAATTTATAGATTTGAATAAATCATTGGAATTGAAAATTCAAATATCATGTGAGATTTTAAATCCTTCATATCATGTGGGATTTCAAAAAATAATGATAGATTTTAATAAATTCATGAATTTTAACTTATTTTTTAACCAAACAACAAAAAATTGTAAAATCCATGGATTTGTTGAAATTCATTATCCAATACTTTATTCCAAACCACCACTAAATTCTTAAAAAGTGTATAATATTATGATGTATAAATAGTATCATAAGATTTGTCTTGAAAATTTTTTTTCATAAAATTATATTTTTATAATTTTTTATATCATATAATAATAAAAGAATAATGATCAAAGTATCACCTAGAAGATCGCAAAAAGTTAAACAAGACTATTATTTTGAGACAGAAGCTGATGAGCCTAGGCTCACCAATCTTCTGATCTCTTAGTATGACTAGGTTGATAAACTTGATGTGTGCCTACGTAAGGATCAAACGTGAGCTAGAGGGTTAGACTTTTAGCCTGACAAAGACTATCTGATATTAAGTCAGTATTTTGAACTTAACAATGTTTTGGAGCCCTTAGAAAGACATATTAAGATTTATGGAGAGTTTAGGTTAGCTTAACATACTTTGAAATCTGTGCCATAATGGACTATTTATATTGTTGGTTGGATTTCTAAGGTGGACAGTTGTTTCAATAACATTCTTCCACATGTTGAGAGATGTGAGGGTCAGGACAGTAGTCTCCACTTGGGAAAGTGACAGGTGTCCCTATGAAATATACTATTTTAGAGGATCGATAAAGTCCTCTTCATCGTTCGAAGGAAGTCCTAAATTATGTCCCACTTTTCTATCTCGACTTAAGTTGTAGCTGTGGACTTTTCTCAAAATGGGCTATTTTCAATCCTGTTGCACTATTTTATAGGCTTAGGCCCAATGTCTTTTTACCGGACCCATATCAAAGACTCCCTTTATCCATCTAAGAAAGAAGAGCCCTCAGTTCAATCTCTAGGTTGGACAAATTCTTTAAATGAAGGGTCTATTATTATCTTTGAAGCTTTGGTTTGTATCAGTTCACGATTCCCTCTTTACTTCGACAATTATTCTTTGATCTTCGATTTTCTAGCTTTTCAGTAAGTTTTTCCTAATCAAATCAATCCCAAGTGTTCATCAACTACTCTTTGGCCAGTAGTGCTTAGGTTTCACTTTGTTTATTAGCTTTATTCTTAAGTTTTTCCTTTCTTGTTATTCAACCATTGTTCGAAGGATGCTTTCCCAGCTTCCTTTTTCACTCTGTAACACTCTTCCGATGTCAAAATAGTGTGATTTTTCTGAATTTCTCCTTCGCTTCTTTATTCACAAATTGGTTAGTGCATTAAAGCCTCTTTGCTATCTTCTCTATATTTTGCTACTTCGAAGACGAATAGCATCTTCTTCAAAGGTTTTTTAGTCTATCATGTGGCGCCTATGTCGTTTAAAATTGTGCCACGTGGCGTTCTTGTCGGGAACGTGAAAAATCTTCTAGAAGGCTATATAATCTCTCATTTGACTCTTTTCACTTCTCACTTCTTTCCTGCTTCTTGCTCCCTTTTTTTGCTTTTAGTTCTTACTTTTTGTTCTTTCCCTCTTCACTAATGGCTCTAAAAAGTTAGTATCCTCAATGCAATGTTTGTTCCTCCACTGCCTTTTTTGTTCAAAGCAATGTGGCTCCCTTTTGGAGGAACGTTAAGTCCAAAATGAATGTCAACTGAGATCATTTTAAAATCAATTTTGAGAGCATTTCTCCTAAGATCATCCATCAGTAGCCTTCATCTAGCCATCGTATTTTCCACTCCAACCCCGATTTAACCATTCCACTTGGTTCAAAGCAGTATGTGTGGTTTTATGACCACACATTTTGTGGTCTGCTTCTTCCCCCTTCTAACTTCTTCCAACGTGTTTTCTTATACTTTAAAGTGAACCCTCTTATTCTCACACCTATCTCCATTCTTGATATTCACTACTTCGAGGCTTTATGCTTTGCCTTTGGAATTTTGAGTCCTTCGATTGAGCTTTTTCAACTCCTTTTCAAGTTTGTTGCTAGCCCCGGGGATGTCAGCGTTTACATGTCTTTGAGGAAGCCAGGTAGAAGCATTTTTCTAGAAAGACAAACAAGGTTGATGGCTAGAAATAGAAATTCATCCGCATCGAGTATGTGGGGGATGCCGAAGAAGGCTTGGGATTCAGCAGAGAGTTAAAAAAAAGCCTAAGAAATTTACAGAAGATCCAGTGCTTTCAGAGCTGGATAAACAACATCTTCTCCTCCAAATTAGTTCGAGGAAGCTTTTCAACAAGAATAAAGTATGGCAAAGAAACTTCCTTCGAGACAAGGATGGGCGATTCGGTGTTCCATACACCCTTGAATCTCTTATAGGTATGTTCGTATTTTATTTTATCTTGCTTTACCCACCTAATTTTTTATATGTTTTTCACATATATTCTTCGTAGAGGAACCATTGAAGGCAAAGATCAATCAAGATATATTTTCAATGTGGGGATTTTCTGCCAATGATATTGAGAAGATCCCTCATCCCGATCTATCTTTCATGATTCATGTTCGTTGCTTTCAAATAGGGAATCTTTGCCCTCGCAGTTCAAGAGAGCTTCATTAATCAGCTTCATTTACAAGTAAAAGAATTCCCTTACTTGGCTTCATATTTTGGGGAGGGGCCCCATGTTGTCGCTTTAGGGCTGAGAATTGTCAGTCCCTCTTTTTCGCGGCTGTTGAGCAATTACTATAAGTGCATAGTGCGTTCACAAGTAATATATAGTAACAAAAGTGTCGATCCCACGAGGAAGGGGTAAAAAGTATCAACTCAAATTGATTTTGACTATTATTTAGACTATCAAAATAAAATGATGCTTAAACTAAAAAGTATAGCAATGTAAATTACAAACTTAAAATGCAATGATTATGAAAACCTAGAACTTGAGGTTCATTGGTAGCTACCTATGTTAACCATAAAGATTATGCTTGTCACTTAATAATAAATTACAAAGTTTGATTTTCTAAATTTAACACAACCCTTTCTCAAGGTGGAATATTAACATTCAAACTAGTTCTAATTCTACTCTCGTGTTATTAGGGAAACATATTGAATTCATTAAGTTCTTTAAAGTCAATTTTCATGCCTCGTAGATGTATCCTTATCTCTAAGTAATACTAAACATATGCCAATTAATTTGTAGTTCTGAAATCAAATCGCAACTCTCGCATATAAACTCAATTTCTTAAATCAAGGATTAATTGGTCAGAAAAAACCTGGCATTAAGTTCTAAATCAATCAATGCAATTTATATGTAAAGTAACGACACATACAATTAGCACATCATATAGGTAAACTAACTAACTATATTCCAAACCTTAGATTTGAAATTTAGCTACTCATATTTAAAATAGTCAAATCATAATAATCCAATAAATATCTCAAGCATAATCATGAATAAATTATATTTCATAAAACAAAATAAGGAAGATTAAAGAATAAAGAATAAAACTCTTGAAAAGTTGAATTGAAGCAAGCTCTAATCCCAATCTACCAAAAGAATGATTTTCACCAAAATATTCGATGGGAATTGACTCTAGCAGTCTTTAATCTCTAATTTTCTAAGAATCTCCAAAAGAAAATATAAAATAAATATAAAAATAATTGTTTTTGAATAAAAGAATTTCACTAATGCAGGATATAGACTAGAATTGGAGTATTTTTTTAAGATGATGGAGGCTCTCCGTAATCTCCTATTTTTAGGAATTTTCTAGGAATTTTTCATTGACCAAAATACCCCTCAAAAGTTGAAAAAATAGAGAAAAAACTTATAATTTTCGTACAGGCTTGATGCAATCATGCACAACCTATATCTTCAGCTTATCTGTGCAGAGCTTTTTTGACAATTTGGACAACTTCAAAATTTTGGACATAGCCTATGCAGAATTTTCAGCACGCCTATGCACATTTGAAAGCTCTCTTTTCTAGTCCTTTTTGCTTTCAAAAAATTTCAAACTTCAACTTTATATTTTCAAGCTTTATCAAACAATTTTCTAACATCATTATTCTTTAATTTAACCTAAAAATACTAGCAAAACTACAAAACACTAAAAGAAAATATTAGATTGAACAAAATAAAAATAACTAAAATAAATAAAATAATTTGACATTAATTTTTAAAATTTAGTGGATATTAATTATAAATGACCCAAGAAAATATATCAAAATTCAAGTATATCAAATTCCCCCAAACTTAACTCTTTTTTTGTCCTCAAGCAAAATTGAATTAAAGATTAAAAAAATTTATACTTACATAATTCATTAATAAAAAAACCTCAAGTGATCATATTGAAAGTATTATCTACTTTAAGTATAAAATTATTTTGCATTGTTTGATCATGGAAATAATCAATTATAAAAGAACTGTTGCACTTCAAATAGGAATATACACTCAAATTCATCCTAGAAAAACTCTAAAAATATAAAGTAAGCTCAATTATCTCATATGCACCATTGTTGTCTCAAGGCTCGAGACGACTTGTGGCTCACACTCCAGGCTCCAAGCAAGACCCCGTCAACACACAAGAAAGACACAGGGTGACTCCTAAGGGCAGCCACTCCGATACCTAAGTCAAAAGGCTAGACAGGAACATAATAGAATAGAGAGTGGAGAGTTAAAAGTGATTAACCTTTTACCCCCATGAAAGCATTAGATATTTATAGCCAATATCGCACCTATCTTCTCATGTAGATAAGCCTTATCCCCTATTATCTCATGATAGGATTATATCCTTTATTTGACTCAGTGCACCATCCAAGATTAGGACTCTTATTAATACTTATCTATCGAGGATGACCCATTACTATCAGGATGACCCCCACCCACTGGGTGGGTTTATTTACCATCCTTCCATGGCCCGTAATCCTGACAACTATCATATCCCTATCCTCAGGGTTAGCTCCTGACCTTGGCATACCATCCTATCACTCTTAAGCGAGCATGGACGACCCCAAGGGTCGCCTGGGGCAGACCTTATATAGGGGTGAGTCATCACATGTCTCCCCATAAGTCCTTAGTCAAAGACTGAGGCTCCTGTTTGGTTGTGTTGTACTCATCGATTTGCCTTCAAAATTTAAAAAGCTTCATAAGTGGGAAACTTCCTGCCACCGCACCCTGCCTAACACGTGGCAACTCATGACTTATGAAGAGGTCATTTCAACTTCCTCCTCCTCGCCTATAAATAACACTCATTTCTTTTTCAAAGCCTTCCCAAATTTATACCTCTTCAAGTCATCTTCCACAACCTACAGGTATTTCTCTCTCCCTAGCTCCACTTTTATATTTTTTTTTTCTTTTTTTTGGGTCTAGGCTTATTTAGGGTCCTTTCTTTTCTTTTTTAGGATGACCTTTGCATACGATAGTCAAAACTATGGGTCAGCCTCTGACCCCCAATTTTCTAACCCCAAACTATCCTCTAAGTCCACCCCTTCTATATCTAAAGAGTATGTCACCACTTTTCCCATAGTGTGCCAAGACCCTAAAGGGAAAGGTATTTCTCATCCATCACACACAACCCCCTCTCCTTATGCTTGAGTAGAAGAGATTAGTTTAAGGGATGAGCACCCCCCCCCTAAAACAAAGCAGACCCTGAGCTCAACACCCATTAAAGGTTGAACCCCTGAACATCGGTCGTGTCCCTTATGGGAACAAGGGGGAAGACGAGGAAGTAAATTCCAATCCTAGAGATGAGGGAGCAATCCCTGCTTCTCAAGTCATTAAGAGAGGTTCTGTGGCCATCCCTTTTATGCAAATCTACAATTCGGTGACATAAAAGGACCTCGGCTGGTTCAGGGAAAATTATGGCATTCTAGATGATTTTATCCTCTCTTTATTGAACCCTAACCTTGGGGCTAATCAAGAACCTAACGGGAATGGTTTGATCATTAACCACGAAGACCTAATGGCAGGCCTACGATTTCCCTTATCCAGTTTAGATAGGGAATTTTTACAGACCTATAGTGTAAACATAGCCCAGGTCCACCCCAAAGCTTTGAGGGTCATTAAGGGGATTTAAATATTGTCCTACTTTAGAGGGTTTGCCATGACCATAAGGGAATTCTTAGGGATATACCAGCTCATCCCCAATAAGAAAGGAGAGCACAACCATCTCCAAGAAGAAATGAACTATAAATGTTTCATCCTTCCTTCTTCCCTCAATTTTTTCTGGAAGACGAGGTTCTTTATAGTCTCGCACTCCAGCCTTGTAGAGATCCCACACTAGTGGAATCTCTAAGTTCCACTTTTAAAAACCAAGGACCTCCCCCAACTAACTGACAGTGAGCAAAGACATCTCGAAAAGATTGTCGAGCTGACTAAGTTGTATAATTGCTTTTATGTAAGATCCCTAGTGGATCGCTGGTACAAGGAAGAGGTCAGGACCCCAGATGACCAATACTTAATGAACGGCCCTAGGGGTAAATCCTTTATTGTTAATTTTTGTTTCCAATATAAGGTCTGACATCATCTCTTCCTTATCTTATAGATATGGTTGGAATCATCGAGAGGATGAAATCTCTTGAATAAAGAAACGCTACCCCAAGTCAAAGAAGGGCTTCTCCAAATCCTCCCACTTTAAAGGAGGTACCACAACCTAGAAGGAGCATCGTCCTGCTGGGTCTTCTTTATCCCCCATTCAACCCTCGATTTCCCCTAGTAAGGGTGAGGTGGTCGTTTATTGAAATAAGCGAGCTCTTAAGGGACCCTCCGCCAATAGGGAATCCACCTCCATCGTCAGCGATATGAAAACCATTGCCGAGGTAATATAGAGGGTTTATGGGGATGATGCCTCTTTGAGCAATCCCAAACTTTGCTATAACATTATGGAGTCAATACGACTGTACAGTGACTTTGAGAGATATAAGTAGATGACCAACAAAGGGCGTCTTCTGCTCACACTCCAAGGATACTTTGGGGTAAGATCATATGTTCTTGCTATTTTCTAAGTATTTTATGTATGATAATTATCTTTATCTTTTTGCAAGTAGCTGACCTTGCCTTTATTGAGGCCATAATCGAGCTTAGGGCCCTCGATGGTGCCAAGGCGGTTACTGAGAAGGAGAAGGATGTCGGTTCTCACCAAGCTAAGGAGAAAGACAGGCAGATTGCTTCTCTGTGGGAGCAACTCAGGAGTAAGCATAAGGAGAGAGATGATATCCTCCTTATAAAAATTAAAATGGAAGGCCAGTTATGTCAATGCAAGGGCAAGGTCCAAGCTCATACTAAGGAGATGGGGAAAGCAAAGCATGAGGTTGAGAAAATCACGGATAAGGCTGTTGCCTAGTTGATAGCCTTTCATTAATAAATAGTAGATGATGCTATTTCTAAGTTTGGGGATGAGGCCCGATCTCTAAACAACCTAAGCCCTGATGAGTCCATCTTTTCCCTGGAAGCTCCTGCTAATAAGGGTAATGGATCTAGCGATGGGGAAGTATATCTAATGGTAGTTATCTAAAGATGGTGCCCATGATGATCCTCCTGCCCCTATTGAAGATGTGGTCCAAGTTGACCAGGCCTCGGTTGATGATGCTGAGGTGGAGGCCACGAAGGATTCTCCCGTTAATGTTTAAGGCAACCCTTGAAGTTGTTCTTTGATTCTTTTTTTTTAAAATGTGACCCAAGGGATCATGTCCTTAGGTCGTTTAGCTTTATATACCTAAGGGGCTTATCCCTTGGGTTTATCAATTTTTGAAGACTACCCTTGGAGTCTATCCCTAGGGTTATTTTGAGATATTAATATAGATATTTTTCTCATCTTTTTTTCTTCTAATGTATTTTCGTATATATACTTCTAGGGCTCGTCCCTTTTGGGAACCTCCATTATATAAATTCCACCCTTTGCCTTATTAGGTCTTTCATTGATTTAGTTTTAGAATGATAAGTGTTATCTTATGATAAATCATACCTAGTTCAACTAGTGACCCTGTGGGTCATCATATGATTTGAGCGGTTATCTTGACACGACGATCTTAAGATCGTCTAACCCGTTGGGTCATTCTTATGATAGCAACATTTTATAGCAATTTATGGATTATTTATATATTTACGCGACAGTCGATGGACCTTTCTCATGATGCCTAGGATGATCTTTAGATCATTTGAATATGTATGAGATGGTCTTTGGACCATGCTCATGATGTATGGAACGATCTTTGGATCATTTGAACATGCATGAGATGGTCTTTAGACCATGCTCATGACGTGTGGGACAATCTTTGGATCATTTGAATATGCAGGAGATGGTCTTTGGACCATGGTCATAACGTGTGGGACGATCTTTGGATCATTTGAATATGCATGAGATGGTCCTTGGACCAAGCTCACGGTGCTTGGGATGATATTTGGATTGTTTGAATATGCATGAGATGGTCCTTGGACCAAGCTCATGGTTTTTAGGATGATCTTTGAATTGTAAAAGTAATAATTGGTCATTCAAGAAAAACTTTGTTTTATTCATGATGCCAGGGTCAGTAAGCATACCTTAACATCCCAACTAGGTTGGCACCCTCTTAGTGCCCTCATCATTTACTTGGACTTATTATTAAAAAGAAAGCACATCAACTTTTAAAGGAACAATAAATAATACTGAAAATTAAACAAACTAAGGATAAAAAAACTTTAGACGCTCTGTATTCCACACATGGGGGAGGGCATTGCCTTTAGCATCCTCTAGGCGATATGATCCAAGATCTAGCTATTTTAGAACAAGATCGTCCTCCTTAAATGCCTTGAATTTTACCTTTTTGTCAAGGTATGGGGCTAATTTTTGTCTATAAGCTGCAACCCTAGCATAAGCCTGATCTTTCAGTTCCTCGACTAAGTCTAGGTCTGTTCTTCTTTCTGTATCCTGATCAATATCTTCAGCAAACTCAACTCTAAATGATGGTCGCATATCTTGACAGGTATTATTGCCTTTGTCCCATAGGTTAATGAGAATGGGGTTTCTCCTGTAGGGGTTTTGGGGGTCGTTTTGAAACTCCACAAGACGCTCTGAAGCTCGTCTACCCAATTCCCCTTCTTATCATTAAGTCTCTTTTTCAAGGCTTGCAGAATAGTTCGATTCGTGACCTATGTCTGCCCATTGGTCTTGGAATGAGCCACTGATGAAAATTGGAGTTCTATCCCTAACCCCTTGAAAAATGACTTGAAGTGCTTCGAGTCGAACTGCCTCCCATTTTCTGTGATAATGACCCTCAGTATCCCATACCTCGTCACTATACTCTTCCATACAAAGTCAGTGACCCTATTCTGGATAATAATGGATACTGGCTCGGCCTCAGGCCACTTAGAGAAATACTCAATTGCTATAATGAGGAACTTCTTCTGCCTTATAGATTGAAGGAAATGCTTTAAGATGTCTCCCTTATAGGAGATAGGGCTCTTTCTGGAGTTCTCTGCACGTTTACATGCTCTTGGCACTTCTTGGAACTCTGAACCAATCTCTCAGCATCCACCCTAATAGTGGGCCAATAGTACCCCTGAAGAAGGACCCTCTTTTCTAAGGTGGGGGCTGCTTCGTGGGCTCCACATATTCCTTCATGCAACTCCTTTAACATATACTCACCCTCATTCTTGCCTATACATCTAGTCTATGGATCAGTCCTCGACTGCCTATATAGGTCGCCTGAATACCAACTGTAATCATTAGATCTTTGTATGAACCTTTATGCTTCTTTCTTATCCTCTGGGAGGTACCCTTCTGACAGCCATCTCACCAAAGGGTCCATTCAGCTGCCTTGACACTATATTAGGTACACTAACTCTCTTGCCATAGAGGGGTCTTCTGTATGGCTAAAGGGATGTTTTTCAAGTCCTCCATTCTCCCCTAGACAGCCATTTTAGCTATACCATCAGCCTCCTTGGTTTGGTCCCTAGGAACTTGGACGATTTTCCACCCCTCCTTCTGTAATTGCTTTACCAGTTCCACATATGGGGCAAGATCTTCTATTCTCACCTTAAAGTTCCCCTGAACTTGATTCACTACCAGCTATGAGTCATTATATATGGTCATGTGCTCGACCGCCCATTTCCTTAGCGAGCTTCATGCTATTAATCAGGGCCTCATACTTTGCCTTGTTATTTGAATTTACAAACTTAAGTCTCACAACATATCTAATGATGACATTGTGGGGACCCTTGATCACTACATCGACCTCAGAACTCCAATCACATTTAGCACCATCCACCCACATTTCCCACTGCTCAAATGAGGTGACCCCCTCTCATTCATAAGGGGTAAGTTTGGCTATAAAGTATGCCAATGTCTGTGCCTTCAGTGCCTTTCTGGGCTCGTAGGTCACCCTTAAAGAACCTATCTTCACAGCCCACTCTACTACCATGCCTGATATTTCTAGTTTTTGTAGGATCTTCCTAAGTGAGAGTCCATTCTCACTACTATCGAGTATGCCTTAAAATAGTGCCTTAACTTCTGAGTGGCCATGTATAATGCTAAAGCATGCTTCTCTAACCTGGGGTACCTCAACACAGCATCACACAGTACCTTGCTCATGCAGTATATGGGGAGCTGCTCCCCTCCCTATTCCCTTACTAGTACCAATGCTACTGCATCCACTGTTGTAGATAAGTATAGGTAGAGGTCCTCTACAAGGATGGGTCTACTCAGCAAAGGTGAGGAGTTCAAGAATTGCTTAAGGCTTTCAAAGGATTGATGGCATTCTTATGTCCACTGGAACTATTTGAGGCTTTTAAAAGCATTAAAGAAAGGCTAACACCCTTTTGATGAGCAGGAGATAAACCTACCTAAAGCTGTTATCCTCCCATTCAACCTTTGGACTTATTTCACATTCTAGGGTGGCTTCATCTCTATTATGGCCTTTATCTTCTCTGGATTAGCTTTGATACCCCTCTATGATACCATGTATCCTAAGAACTTTCCTACAAGTACCCCAAATATGCATTTTTCATGGTTTAATCTTAGGTTATACTTCTGCAATACCAACAAGATTGCTTACAAATCGTCCGGATGACCCTCTGCCTTCTTACTTTTGATGATCATATCATCTACATACACTTCAACAGTCTTTCCTATCTATTCCCTACATATGGCACTCACCATCCTATGATAGGTTGCCCTACATTCTTCAGCCTAAAAGGCATTCTCTTATAGCAGTAAGTTTCCAGGTCTGTGACAAAAGATGTCTTCTCCTTATCCTGAGGGTACATACGTATCTGATGATACCCTGAACTAGCATCCAAAAATGTATACAGCTCATGTCTTACTCTGGAGTCCACTAGTTGATCTATGCTTGGCAAGGGGTATGGGTCCTTCAGATATGACTTGTTCAAATATGTGAAGTTTACACACATACGGTATGAGCCGTTAGGTTTTTCTACTAGCACCACATTGGCCAACCATTCAGGGTAGTGTACTTCTCGGATGACCCCTGCTTTTAACAATTTTTTCCACCTCCTCAACTATGGCTACCTTTTTCCATGTGAATGCTTTCTCTTCCTCTAAGTGATGGGCTTTATGGAACTATCAATATTAAGCCGATGCTGCATTACCCTTGGATCCACCCCAACTAGGTCGTCTACATTCCATGCAAATGCCTTAGGGTTTCTCTACAGGGTACCGACCACTAGCTGCTTCACCTGCTCACTCATCTCTCCTCCTACTTAGACCTCACCTTGGGAAAGTTTCACTTTTTGAACTTCTCCCTTTGGCTTCAAGAACTCTGGACCTATAGGGCTCTCTATATCTAAATGAGCTGCCTAGAAGACCCCTTTTAGGGTGCTGAAATATGCCTGTCTAGCAGTCTCTTGACATCCCCTTGTAACTACCACCCCTCTGATGGTGGAGATTTTCAAAATGAGATGATGCATGCTAGGTATGGCCCTAGTTGTATACAAGCAGGGTCGTCCTAACAAGATATTATATGGGAAAGCAATATCAGGTACCATGAACTCTACATTTGCCTCCCTTGTTACATCATCTTCTCCTAACTATACATTCAGATGAATTAACTCCTCCAGATGCACCTGGAAGTTATAGATCCTAACTAAAGGAGTAACTACAGGCTTTAGGTCTTCTCCCTCAGGCTCATCTTTTTGAAGAACTCTAGGGTTATCATTTTAGCCAAGCTACCATTATCGATTATGATTCTCTTGATCCTTAAGTTATTAACATACCCTTCTATTACCAGAGAATCATTATGGGGATGGACTACATGATTACCATCTTCAAGGCCAAATGTTATTGAGCAAAGGGTCGATGGGTGTGTAGGGTATTGAGGCTGAGGTTCCTTCTTCTACAGTATGGCACACAGGTCTCTTCTTACCCTCATCCTCTAGGTTGAGTTATCGCCTGACAAGCTTCCCCCCATAATCACAAAGATATCACCCGCCACCTGTTGATCCCCATTCCGAGGGTGATCTTGTTCTTTACCCTGATCTCACTGTCTATCATCCCGTCGAGGCTCTTTCCGTCCATGGTCTTGAGGCTGACCACCCCTTATGTGTCTCAAAATTCATGGTACCCCCTTTTTTTATCATCCTTTCAATTTCATCATGTTAGCATTGTATGCCGTAGAGCTTACACTCAGTATGTGAATGTAAACAAATACCTAACATGCTTTAGTATATATGTTCTTTAAATGAAAACATTCCTTGTATTGAACATATATATGTCCCTTAAGTATTTTGTAGGGAATCTATTCTCAAAGATTTTGATACTATCAGTAAAAGATTGCCCTTTATCAGATACTTTAAAGATTGTTCATAGTCATATGATTATTGGTAGGGACGCCATTAATCCAGAAGACCATCAACTCTTTTGCCATCCATGATAAGTATGAGATACTTATTGGTTTAGAGGTAGTAAGTCTCATGATACAGACATTTGATGTTGTGACAACATGTGAGCACACTCATGAGATGAGTAAGTTGAATATTGACGTTAGATGATGGATACATGGGTCGTTACCTACTAGTTAATCTCGCATCATCTAGATCATG
>CAOJBK010365496.1:0-19993 GCA_948294925.1 Codiaeum variegatum | reverse complement strand
TTGATTGAAGACTCATGGGCCACCCCATGTGATTAAAGATAAAAGAATCTGATGAATAAAGCCAAAGATGTCTGCTACTCCAACAACTTGTCCACTCCAACGACAATTATTGAAGGGCATTGATGTCATTTGATAACTCTCCTTCTGTCTATATAAGGAGGCCAGTTCCATTTGTAAAAGGATCTCACAATTACCAGCTTAGAATATAGGAAGCTTATAACCCAACCTTGTTTGGATCTCCTACTGTTAAAAGCTCGTTTGTAAGTTCACTGATAATTTTATGATTTTAAAATTGTATTTTGATAATTGATATTATTTTTGTATAAACTATAACAAGAAGAGTATGCTCTGTGGTTGCGCTTAACAGCGATCCTCCACATCAAAAAACTTTGTTAAAATTTTATGAATTTATGATCCATACAGTACATATTTTATGATATAACAAATTTATTTTATACTCTGATTTACTTATAATATACTATCGCTTCTTGTGCTGCATTTCATTGTGTTTTTGCAATATCCAATACCCTCCTCTTCTAGACTATATAATAACTTAATAGCGCCTCTACTATCATTCTTATTATTTGATTAAAATTTATATTTATATTAATATGAATAATTAATATTTAAAAAAAATATATTTGTATGATATAAATTTAATATATTTTTTAATTATTTTATTATATGAAAAATATTTGGATGGAATGGGAAATGACGGTACTGGACGGATTAAGGGGTGAAAAAGAAATCCGACAAATTACGGGATGGAGGAACCGGGGCGGGGCGAGTTAGACGTAACTCGACTGCGACCCACCCCATTCCCATTCCTATGGCTTATTTCTCATTAGTTAAGATCAAAGCCGGCTAGATAGTTTAATCTCCTTAGGCACAGGCCTAAGGCCTTTAAATTAAAAGGATCTTCTTCAAAAATTATGCTATTTGTGTTATATTAAAAAAAAAAAAACTGACACAAACAGGAAAAAGACTACCTTGAGAAAATGAGTCTTGATATCATGGAATCTCACATCTGGCTATAAAACTTGTTTTATTTTTATATATATATATTTTTTATTATCATTATCTATATTACTATTTTTTTTCTGCCAAAAATAAAAAAAAAATGTCAGAGGTGAGTTTTTTTTAGGCAATAGTCAAAGAGGTTTTAATTTTCTTTTGATTTTTTTTTACTAAAGTGGAGGGGAATTCATTGATTGACGGTATCAAAATAATAGTGTTTTTTTTCAAAAACAAATTAATAGTGTATAGAAATTAATTTTCCTAACAGGACAAACTAAAATTTATATAAGTTAATCTTTATAGTATTTTTCTTATGTGTGTGTATGAACATATATATTGTTATATGTTACAATGTATACTTAATAAAAACTATATTGCAATATAATTTATTTTTATTAATTAAAATTTATTAATTATTTAAAACTTTTTTAATTGCTAATTTAAAAGAATTTTTTAAATTCAATTTATATTGATTTTGAATTTCAATATTATGTTTTTTTAATTCTATTATTAATAATATTGATTCTTATTAAAATAATGAATTAGAATTAATTTATTAAATTTTAACAATAATTTTATTTATATTTAAGAATTATAATTATTATATTATATTTAATAAATTTTAGAGGGCTTATTTTTTTATTATTGTCTAGGGTATTCAAAATCTTGAAGTCGGCCCAACCTAAGATTCTTATGTTGCTATTTTTTTTCCATGCTTATCATTTTCTGTCAAAAATACATGTTCAACCAAGTAAATATGTACATTTTTGAATTTCTGTTGGTTTTGTCATATTGCAGGCATATGATTCCCTTGTGAAAGTTTTTGTTGAACATTATAAGGAAAGATTTTAGTCTCACATGATGTTGCTGTTTGCAGTCCATGAGATTGTCTATTTTTTTGTATTATTACAACAGTAAATTTTCCTTTGGAGCCAGTGAACTCCCTAATAATTAGTAAAAATAGCCACGGCTTCACTTGATCAACTTGCTTTCTACTTTCAAGAATCTAATTTCTCTTCTGAATTTATTATTAGAGCAAATGAAATATGAGATAGCATGTAAAGATTTTGCTAATTACATTTGCTTGTTCCCATAATGGTTAATGCAATGAGAATTATTTGGCTGATGGAATGAAGAATTCCTGTAACTGTATACAATTTTCCTAAAGTGTGTAAGACGTTTTATGCACGGTTGAATGATGATGGAATGGCTGGTGCTGCATTTCAAATGGTTATACCCAAAGTAATCTTCTTTAAGCTTTTTTATTCTTTGAAATTCTAGTTTGATAGAGTTTTATACAAATTGAATTTTTTTTTCAAGGTAGAACATCCGTCACATGTAGCCAAAATGAGGAACGATTTGATATACAAACTGAAATTCATTTTTAGGGTGGAACATTCATCACAAGGTTATCTAGTATTGTTCTCTCTTTCTGTTTTATCTTTGATTTTGGCTTATACTAAAGTAAAATAAATATCATCATTTTGCTAATTAATATGTCTACTCATTTTCTACAATAATAGCTTTAGTTCTCTCAATGATTTTATTGTTATATATGCAGTTTATTCGAGACAATGCTATAGTGATTCAACACAAGTAAAGAAGTTTATGTAAGAATGATAAAGGTGAAATTTGCTCCGTTCTTAAAGCAGAAAATTGTATTACTTCTTTTTTTATTTTATTTTTTTTACTTTTTTTTTTAAATTATATAGATGATTGTAAATATGGTATTTTAAATGATTGTAAATTTATTAATAGATTTAGGAATATTTAAAATATTATTTTGATGGATATTGAATTTATTTGTAATAGATTTTGCTAGAATTGTAAAAAGAATTTTTAAAAAAAAAAAATTTGCGTTGGTTATTTGAGGGAATCGATGTAAAAAGTGAACATTTTACGTCGGTTGTTGAGGGAGCCGACATAAAAAGTAGACATTCTACGTCAATTCCCCCAATGAACCGACATAAAAAAATTAGCTTTTTACTTCAGTTCTTTAACCTACGTAAAATGGTTATTTTTTTACGCCGCTTGAGTCTACGTCCCCATACAGAACCAATGTAAATAGGGCCAAATAACCAACATAAAATGCCATTTTTTAATAGTGAACATATCATTAAAATCACGAATAATTTACCAAGGATATGAAGTATTATTAGTTAAATTTTTAAGAAGATTCCAAGATTCACCTCTCCTTTGCCTTTTTGAATACCCATAGAAACCTATAAACCTCCACTTCTCAGCCCCTGCTTACTAACAATCAAATCAATATAGTGAGAAGACAAGTTAACAAGATCACATGAAACATAATTATCACATAGTAAGGCCAATTCTCCACTCCTACCAATACGATCAAAAACAATTTTCCCAGTAAAACCCAAACAAACCTGAACCCTTTCCATACTACTGCTATGACTCAGCATTTCAATTAAGAAGCAATATTTGGGCAGTGAAACCACCGTCCCACATAATTCTCGAATTGTTCGGGAATTACTTAATCCCTGACAATTCCAATTTAGGCAATTTTTAGTGTTCATCGGCCTTACTCAACAAGGGTTGCCACTATAGTAAGGTTTGTAGAATCAACGTTATCCGAAGGCCCAGAAGATGAAGATTCAGCTCCCCTTAACTCCCCATTTTTCGAAACTAAACTGCCATCTAAGCTACCAACATTAACTCACATTTTCTCATGTACAATAGCTGTAATACCCACTTTATGCCATTTCTTATCATCATGTAATATAATAATTCAGAGTTTTCATTGCTCACCTCATGCAGATGGGAACCATTACATTTCCTATTGACGCAAGGAAGAGTGTAAAGAAAATCACACAGTCCTAAAAACGGTTGAAAACTGAATTATTTCTGAATTAGGTAAAAACTGTCTTAAACATACCTAATAACACATATTTATAGTAGGAAAAATCCCAACCCTAAACAGAAAAAGAAACATAAAGAAAACATAAAAAAACATTACTTGCGGAATAAGTAAAAACCGAAAAATGCTAATTTAGAAGCCGAAACGATGGAATTTGGCCAAAATAGGGCGGACCACACAGCAAAGCTGTGAATTTTACTCGCGGGCTCGTTTCCGATAAGAAAACTCATAAAAATCACCAAAATCCGACACTTCAAACTTTTTGCCGCAAAACTGCCGAACGGGCCAAAACTGCCGAACGGGCCCTAAACTGTCGAATTGGCCTCCGCATCACCTATGCACTCCAATACATGTACCATCCGCATCCATGTTATCATTTGAGAGAATATTTGGGTCTACATTTTCCACTCTATCTGAAACATGTGGTATTTCCCATTCTCTCTTGTCATCACAGAGCCATTTTTTCATAGCAAGAACTCCTCTCGGTTGAGCTTTAAGCTACTCACCCCATTCTTTTGTCATCTCCTTACCAAAATTTTGAATCAACAGTGGGTAATTAGCATCATTATGACCAAGAATACCACACAAATAGCAGAAATTTCTTATCCGTTCATATTTAAAATGAACCATCACTTTCATACCATTTGGTTTCCGAAGCATTTTGCAACGTTTTAATGGCAGGCCCACATCCAAACTGACCTTTACTCTTATGTATTGTTTGACAAAACCTTTGTTATTATTCGGATTGTACTCAATGAATCTTCTAATGAAATTGCCTAAATGTCTCCCAATATACTCTAACTTAAACCCATGAGGTAGATTGTGTATTTGAATCCATAGATCAATATGATTGATCTCAATAGCCAGCGGAGAATCTCCCTCTTTCATGTTGTAAAGGGCTATATTAATGTTATCAAACACCCATGGCCCTCTTTGTAGCACCTTATTCATATCCACTATATGATAAAATCAACATAGCAGTAAACCATTTTGTAATTCCTTGATCTAGATACCCAACATTGGCTTCCATATTGTAGATAACCTGTCACTCAATGCAGAAAAATCACTATTTTATCAGTAACTAGCTTGGCAAGGATACACAATTCAAAACTTCCTTCTTCTTCTTCATTAAATTCTTTAGTTGGCACCAAGAGAGCCTCATCCTCACCGTTATTTAGTGAGAGATTAGTGAACTGATCTTCCATTGAGGGTCTGATGAACGTAGAACATATAACAGAGATTAGAATTGTTGAAAGGTGCGACAGACGGTAGACTCCTATTGAAGAAGGTATCTAATCTCTCATGACGAGAGGAAACCCTATTTTTTTAAATTTAAGGTTCATTAATTTTGTGAATTGTGATTATAATATACAATTATGAGTGTATTTATAATTATTTTATTAAAGATAATAGCTATCCCAATTCCAAGCATTTAGTTCTCCACCTCCTATTTTCTTTTAACTGTCATGATTTATTAATTTAAATTCTTCCTTTGCTTCATCTTTTCTATGTGATTGCTTTGCAAATTTTTAAATGATGGCTTCATTCATATGTATCGATACTTACCTCTCTCTGCTGCTTTTCTTTATTTAATAAAAAATCTTCCCTTTAGCTGAATATCATTGTTCTCACTGTCTAACCATCATCAATTGCAGAGATACGCCATGGTGAACTCAATCTATAATCATCATCTCTACCACTTCTTTTTAGTGTTTCCTTAATTTTGAGTTCTCTTTTGTGATTTTAGTTAAGTCTTTAACTCTTTTGTGGGTTTACTACTTAATCATTAACTATAATTTTCCCTTATTTGAGCCAAGGTTAGCTTCATTTTACTGTAATGGTTGTGAGGTAAAATAGAATTGTTTTCTTTTTTAAATCATTAATGAAGATAATTAGAACATCAATTCAAAACAAAATACAATTATAACTTCTTCGTTTAATTTCTTTGTTTTATGCTATTTTTTTTATTCCTTCAAAAGTGTAGATATTTAACGGTGTTTTGTTTTCTCAAATTGTTTGTGCTTGATTCTATTAGCTCAGCTGTTGTAAATGTGACTGTGAGCTGATATGTTGTTGTAACTGATATACTGAGTCTGTGAGCTAATAAGGAGCTATCACTGTGATTGTTATGTTGACTAACTAAGTTAGAGAGAGATGTAACAGCTGATATATAGTTGCTCATACTCTCAATGTATTGTATCTTGTATCACAC
This sequence comes from Codiaeum variegatum, assembly GCA_948294925.1. Lineage (NCBI taxonomy): Eukaryota > Viridiplantae > Streptophyta > Magnoliopsida > Malpighiales > Euphorbiaceae > Codiaeum > Codiaeum variegatum. The sequence goes on along the minus strand of CAOJBK010365496.1, from coordinate 13,886 downwards.
TCCTCGTAGATTCTCTCTTTCTAATAACTAATTCCTTTCTCCATCTTTCTCTCTTATTCTTTCTCTATAATGATTATGTGTATTAAGCTTGATTCACATGGTATCAGAGCCTCTTCTGACGCAGGGAAGAGTGCAAAAGTAAAACACACACAGACGTGAAAACGTCGAAAAACTGAATAATTTCTGAATTGAATGAAAACTGTCCAAAATATCCCTACTAATACATATTTATAGTAGGGCAAGTCCAAACCCTAAACGGAAAAGGAAAACATTAAAAAAAACATCACAAAAGATAACTTGCAGTCTAAGTAAAACAGTAAAACCCAGTTTCGGAGCCCAAAACGATAGAATTTGGCCAAAACAGGGCGGACCTCGTGGCAAAGCGACGACTTTAGCTCACAGGCCCATTTCCAATCAGAAAACCCATAAACTTTGCCAAAATCCAACACTTCAGAGTTTTTTGCCGCAAACTGCCAAAACTGTCAAAACTGCCAAACGGGCCCTAAACTGCCGAATGGGCCTCCGCATCATCTTCAATCATAAATTTGATTGGAATTTCAAATTCTCTCTATCAATTTTTGGGATATTCAATAAATGGATTCTTAAATTTGATTCTTTAGCTGTTTGGCCTACAGTTCTATCACCCAATATATTTAATAAATTTGTAAACATGTTCATGGATATATAGCGCTGAAGACTACATGTCTAATTAGTTAGTTTTGACCTTTTAGCCATGTGTGAGCCTAAACATTATTACCCATTCACAAATTCTCACATGGTATCAAAGCCATGAGGTTCAAGAAGTAGATGAAGAACATTTTTGAGTTACTAAATCAAAGCTAAGTTCTCTTTCTTTTTCATGTTCGTATTGTTAATTACAGTCCGATTTTAACAAAATTGAATAAGTTATAGTAAGAATTGAAGTAGTAACCAAAATAATAATGGAGAATTTAATTGATTAAGGAGTTTTGTTATATTGATGAACTAATTGATGGTTTAATGAAGTTGATTAATGAATTAAAGTAAATTAAAGTTATATTGAAGTTGATGTGTTGAAATCTTTAGTAGTTTCTAGATCTATCTTAGATCTGTGTTTGTTTTCTAGATTTGTGTTTATTCTTCTTGGATAAGGTAAATCTGCGTATTTTTTTGGTGAAAGAATTGTCATACTGTGTTGATCTATTGATTATGGAAAATACTCAGAAATCAAGTATTATGACAACCATTGGTTCTTCCTATACACCAAAATTTCTTCCTAATATTATTGTGGATGAAAGAAACTATTCAACATGGTTATTCAGGATGGAATCATTTATTAAAAGTTTGTGTTTGCTTGGTTAAATTGATGGGTCTCTTCCTTGTCCAAATCAATTTATTCTTGATGAAGATGGAGTTACGAAATTTGTGAATCCAACTTATGTGAAGTGGAAGTCTAAAGATCAGAATATAGTAAATCTAATAGGACAAACTCTGAGTCCTAGAGCTATGGCTTGTGCTGTAGGAAGGAATAATGCTGTTGAGAAGTGGTTTTGCTTAAAACTAAAATTTAAAGACTCAAACAAATAAAATATAATGCAACTTAAGGCTAATTTATAGAGGATAAAGAAAGGGAATGATTCAATTGAAGTGTGTCTTGAAAAGTTAAGAATTGTAGAGATGCTCTTTCAACTGTGGGAGTTAATCTTGAAGATGGGGATGTTGTAATCAATGTTTTAGAGGGGTTACCACCTGAGTATACTTCTAAACAATCATAGGAACTCAAACTTCCTGTTTTATGGCTTCTTTTAAAACTTTACTTAAAGTTGCTGAATATGATATTGAGCAGCAACATCAATCCTTGAATATGTTACCCTTAACAGCTATATTGGCCTCAACTGCTCATAATAAAAAATCTCAGTCCATTCCTTCCATAACTTCTTCTCAGCCTTTTCCATCTTATCATTTAGAAAATTATAATCCTAATTTCTCATCATCATACTTTTCTCATTAGCCATATGGTGTACCTATGCCTAATTCTAATCCTTCTTCCTATCCTGACATGTCACATAATACTCAGTTAGGTGGTAATAATATTATGTTTGGAGATGTTAATTCTAATATCACTAGATTTTATGCTATTGGTAGAGGAACTATAAAAGGAAGAGGTATATTTGGTGGTAATAATAGAGAAGGTTCAGTACATGTTTGTCAATTGTGTAATCAAGCTGGTCATAGTGAAGGAACTTGTTCAAAATTAGACATTTTTCCAAATTATGCTGCTAAAGGAGTTGAATGTCAATATTATGGAAGGAGAAACCACACAATAGATAAATGCTATCATCTGATTAGATTTCCAAGTCAGAGAATTCCATATAATCAGTAGTCATTGTCTAATTCACAAGCTAAGTCACAGCCAAAATCCCCATCAAGGTAGATTGAAATCATTAACAAGATTCAAGGAACCATGGTTGTTGCTACTAATGTGTTTAGTTATACTCAACATCTATAGCAAACCAATGTACATGAGTCATCAGGTATACTGGAACTTGTACACTCTACTAGAAGTTATGTAGTAGATTTCACAACTAATGCCTCACCTACTGCAATACTTGCATCTTCATCAACAACAACACCACTATGGCTAGCTGACTCAGGAGGCAATGCTCATATAACATCTGATATCAATCTTATCAGTGATACCACTTCTTATCCAATTAATGACAAGGTTACTATTAGTAATGGTGAAGATCAAATTATGACTCACACTATTAAATCAACTCTTAGTGTGTTTGCTTTATCAAATGTGTTACTTATACTTGATTTAGCTACTAAACTTCTATCTATATATAAGTTGTGTAAGCAGAATAATGTGAGATTTATACTTGATGATATTAAATACATGATACAGGATAAAGTGTAGGGAAAGGTACTATATTAAGGACTAAGTAAAGGAGGCTTGTATCCCATACCTTGTATAATTTTCAATAAGTCAACCAGGATAACTTCTATTCCTTCTACTATAGATTTTCTAGGCAAGCATGTGAAGCAAGGTCTTTGGCACATAATATTAGGGCATCCTTCAAATGAGATAGTAAACTCTATATTAAAAAAGGAAAATATAGAAGTGTGTGAAAGTACTACTGATTGTGAAAATGTCTGTGAAGCTTGCTTGCCTAGAAAACTAACAAATTTACCATTTTCAGCTTCTAAAACCAAAACTTCCTTTCCTTCTGAACCCATTCACTCAGATGTCTGGGGTTCATCTGCTCAAAGTTCTTTGGAAGGTTTTAGATACTTTGTTCTCTTTACTGATAATTATACAAAGTATTCCTGCATTTTTTCATTAAAGAATAAATCTGAAGTGTTTGCTCATTTTCAATCTTTGTGTACTTTTATTAGCAATCAATTTAATAGTTATGTTAAGTGTATTAGAACTTATGGAGGAGGTGAATATGTGAGTAATGATTTTATGAATTTCTTAAATAATAAGGGAATAATGCATCAGGTAACTTATGCCTATACACCTGAGCAAAATGGAACTATTGAAAGGAAAAACAGGCATGTAAAGGAGACTACATTAACTTTACTGTAACAGGCTAGTTTGCCTATTTAGTTTTGGTATCATGCTTGTGTATATGCCATTTATTTTGATAAACAGGATGCCAACTCTAGTTTTACAAATGTCATCACCTTTTAAAATTTATTTCAAAAATTTCATGATCTGTCCTTGATAAAAGTGTTTGGTTATGCCTTTTATCCTCTAATGGTGCCTTATAACACACATAAACTACAAGATAGAATAGATATGTGTGTGTTTATAGGTTTGTTTATCGGTTACAAGGGTTTTATCAATTATCATCAAGCATCAAAGATATTCATTATTTATAGACATGTGATTTTTTATAAAGAAAATTTTCCTTATGCTATGAAGTTACAATCTACTTCCTCAAAATTAGATCAGTCTCCTATGTTTCAACTTACTTACCTATTGCAGTACCTATTCATCATTCTACCTCCCATATTACTCTTTCCCAAATAGTATTGACCCTACATTGCCACCTATGTCAGGTATGTCTCCTGTGTCTTATCAAATAGATGATGTGAATCTAACTGAGTCTTCTAATTCTGCTACTGCTGATTAGTCATCTGACTCAAATAATGAAATTCAAAATGATCAGTTAATCCATAATGAGTTTCCATTATCTGATATGTTACCTGTTACACCTAGAACATAATAGTTATGTACTACTAGTTATGCTCTAGAAGTAGATAGATCTAATTCTGATGTAGATCATGTTGCTAGCTCCTTTAGCTTCACTAAAAGCTAGTCAAACACCCATACTATCATTCAACTTAATGCTTCTACTAGTAATGTTCATACACATTCAGAATCTAGACTTGGTGTCTCTATATTGGTTGATAATGCAGTTACAACAAACTATAATGTTTCAGATGTTTCTAATTTTCAACTTGTTCATCTTATTGAAAGCATTAACCTGACTTCTAAAAATCAACATTCTATGATCATAAGATCCAAATCTAGTGTTTCTAAGAAGAAGGCCTTCCTAACAGTCTCCCAATTTCCACAAATAACTACCGAGTCAGACATGGCATCTCATGAACTATAGTCTTATAAGCAAGCATTAAAGTGTCCAATCTGGAAAAAAGCAATGTAATAGGAAATGGATACATTACTTAATAAAAAAAATATAAGAATTAGTGCCATTACCTCCTGGAAGAACATTGTCAGCTGCAAATGGATATTTAAGATTAAGAGGGGTACATATGGTTCTATTGCTAGACATAAAGCCATATTGGTCGCCAAAGGCTATTCTCAATAGTTTGGTGTTGATTTTGATTAGACATTCTTACCAGTGGTCAAACATACTACAATTAGACTTATATTAGCACTTGCAACTTATTATGGTTTGAAACTTCACCAAATGGATGTGAAGAATGCCCTTTTGAATGCGATATTGAAGGAAGAAGTTTATATGTCTTAGCCTGGGGGATTTGGAGATTCTAAACATCCCAAGTTTGTGTGAAAACTTAAAAAATCTCTATGGCCTTAAATAGGCCCCTAGAGCATGGAATGAAAGATTTACAACTTTTCTTCCATCTCTATGCTTCAAAGTAACTATAAAAGATCCAAGTCTTTTTGTGGTCGGTACAAATAAACCTACTATATACTTACCAGTATATGTAGATGATATAATAATCATATGCACTTGTGAAGTTGCTATATAATAGATTAAGGCTAAACTTCAAAAAGAATTTGAAATGACAAATTTGGGCAAGTTACATTATTTTGTTGGCCTTGAGATTAAGTACTTGTCTAATGGGGACTTGTTTCTATATAAAACAAAGTATGCAAAAGAAATTTTACATAAAGCATGAATGTCAAAGTGTTATTATGCCATTACACCTAGTCAACTAGGTGTTAAGCTTCTCAAAGATACATGAACTATTTTGAAAAATGATGAAACATAATAGTTAAGTAGTCTAGTAGGTTGTTTGCAATATCTCACTTTTACTAGACCAAACATTGCTTATTTTGTTATTAGCATTTGTCAATTCTTGTAACAACCTACTCATCAGCATCTTACAATAACTAAAAGAGTTATTAAATACATTCAAGCTTGTTAAAAATTCTTAAGAAAGTCTTAGATTGTAAGTCTTCTGTGATGTTAACTGGGCTTGTGACCCAAATGACAGAAGGTCCACATCAGGGTTTATGATTCTACTAACTGAAACTCTAATTTCTTGGTGTAGCAGGAAGCAACATTGTGTTTCCAAGTCCAGCACAGAAACTGAGTATAGGGCTATAGTTGACACAACATCTGAGATTCAATGGTTAAGTATTTTTCTTAAGGAACTTTTATGTAAACTTGTTAGAATTTCTTGTGTTACACTGTGATAACATATCTGCATTAGCACTTGCCATAAATCCAATCAATTATTCAATGATGAAGCATGTGGAAGTGAACATCCATTTCACAAGAGAGAAAGTCAAGACTAGAGTAATTAAGTTTCAGTTTTTTCCTTCTCAATTTCAGATTTAATAACAAAAGGATTATGTTCTCCTAAGCATTCACTTTTCTGTCGCTACTTGATGATGCAAGCCTATCATCAAGCTGAGGCAGGGTATATAGAAGAGAAATTAGAGGAAGAACCCTCAATTTGAGGGAGGGTATCAGTTCAGTTGTTGTAAATGTTACTGTGAGTTGATATGTTGTTGTAACTGATATACTGAGTATGTGAGCTAATGAGGAGTTGTCATTGTGACTATTATGTTGACTAATTGAGAGAGAGAGAGAGAGAGAGAGAGAGAGAGAGAGAGAGCTTATTTATAGTTTCTCATACTCTTTATGTACTGTATCTTGTATCACACTCCTCCTAGATTCTCTCTTTTTAATAACTAACTTCCTTTCTCCATCTTTCTCTGTAATGATTCTATGTATTAAGCTTCATTTTCATATTCCAAGGAAGGTTTGCTCTTTAGATTGAGTAAGAGGTGCCTTAAAGATGCTACATATTGGAGAAATTATGTACTAAAGATTCTATAGGATTGTATAATTTAAACTTGAAGGTTTTTTTATGCATTTTTTTTTGTTTGAACTATTAGAGATTTAATTACCATTGTTGTAAATTTATACAAATTATTGAAACAAACTTCATGAATTCTTTGTAATTTATTGTATTTTTTTCTATATATTTTAATAAAAACAACAAATAATTCAAAAGTTAATGCAATATTTTTAATATATAATTTCTAATAGATAGAATTTAATGATAATTTATTGATTTTTAAAAGTAACATTTGATATTACAATCCCCTATTATTGTGAAGTGTAAGTCTGTAGTGACATTTTTTATATGTTAAAATGGAACCATAAAATCTATATTTGTTGATACGGGTTGGAACAAAGAAGATTAAATAGTTCAGGAGCTTGTGGGCTTCGAAAAAATGGCCTAAGAAGGTTAGGCCCAAGTTCAACTGACAAAGAAGGGTGCTTCGGCATGCTTTGTGCCGAAGAGACCCCCTGAATGCGATCCATTTCGCTTATTAGATAGGATATTCCCTTGGACACATGTCATCAGTTAATATAGGTCACATGTCATACTCTAACTTGGTGACCACACACCATCCTGCTCAGATTCCTCCACTTGGCACTCTAAACAACAAGGTAAGTATCCCAAAAGAATCTTACAAACACTATAAATACTCTATGATGACACATATTTCAAAGTATGCAATCCTAACCCTAAACACTCTAGAAACCCTAATCCATTATGTTCTAAGGGATCTTCAAAGCCTAAAGCAATATAAGCCCATTACTGACTTGAGCGTCGGAGAGTCTTTGCTAGGCTCAAAGCATGGCCCTCTTAACTCATGTTTGATCATTGTGCAAGCACCCAAACCCAAGATTCAATCAAGTCCATTCCAAGCCAAGGGAGTTCAGAAATTATTAGGTCCAAGGCTTATCAAATTGGCGGTGTCTATGGGAAATTGATTAGAAAACTTTTCCTAATCTCAAACAACTATTTTCTCTTCTTTCTTTGAGGATAGCCACATTGGCTTTCCTTTCTTGATCCAAAGGTTTGTACTTTTTAGAGGTTTAAACCATGGAAGACCCTCAAAACACCAAAAATAACAACATTGATGCTTCACCAAGCCATCCTACTGGAAACAACACTTGTGAAACTCCAGCTACAAACACAAAAACCATAACCACTCCTAACTTAACAACACCTTTCCAAGTCTTAGCAGACCTTTTGAGAAACTCATAAGCAAATGTAGCCTTAGACATATCTCCACCCTAAGCTTCAACCAACACACCCCCAAGCTTATCACTAAAAAAGCAAAGTACAGTCTTTGGTGCACTAACACCTTTCCTACAAATCTTGCAGAACCAAATCCCCCTTGGGGCTATGAATAAATGAGAATTCGCCAGTCGACCCAACTAGAACAGCCATAACTTGGTTATTCCTAACACCCGAAGGAGGGAGGATAGACTATAGGTATCTATAAGTAGGTTGAGGTCAGAGATAGGGGTTATAGGGGTAATCATATTAACCAGGTTAGTAGAGGAATGATAGGGGATGATGAGAGGTGAGGGCAGGATGAACAAAATGATAAGGTGGAGAGAAGTTCAGCAGGCTCTACAAAGTCCAGGCTCGAAGGTGAAGAGGGTAGGAGAGGAAGGATAGATCAATCTAGAAGAGAGCACAGTAGAAGGAGAACCCAACATGGGTCTCGATCTTAGAGAAGAGGACATGAGACCACAAGCCATGACTCAAGAGATATGAGAGAGTTAAACGATGTATGAAAGAACTTAGGGCAGAAAGGAAGTCTGGAGATAGGGATTTAACATTGGAATTGGAATCTCCATTTATAAGAAGAATAACATATTATCAAAGGCCAAGTAAATTTAAAGCTCGAAACTTCACAAAGTACATTGGGTCTACGAATCCAAGGGCTCATGCCCTTAATTACAAATATGAGATAGGGTTACAAACAAGGGATGATGAGGCATTATGCAGGGCCTTCAGGGGATCGTTAGATGGTTGATGGAGCAGCTGCCAAGTGGTACAATAGTTTGAATGAAGGGAGCATAGAAAACTTTCAACAACTAGCAGAGAGCTTTATGAAGAAATTTGCAACTAGTATCCCTATCGAGATGCAAACTGAGGCTCTAGAGCTTGTAAAGTAGGGCCAAGATGAGTCACTAAGAGATTTTTTTGCAAGGCTTAATGCAGAGGATTTGAAAGTGATCTGGTTAGACCAGGCTAGGGTGGTAGAAGCTTTGCAGAAGTGTACTACTCACATTAACTTCTTCAAAAAGTTGTCTAGAGAATTGCCAAACAGTCTTGAGGAAGCTATGATCGTAGCACAAAAATATATCTTGTAAGATGACGCTTTCTAAGTGAGCCAATTCACTCAAAAGCAAAGGGAAAGAAGAGTAAAAAGGGTGAAATTAGGGGAACAAGTGGCTCTAAGAATGCAACCCCACAGAAGGAGAAGGAAAAAAGAGCCCGCCAAAAGAACCTTTAATGTTACCAAATTGATCCCACTAAATGCTAGGCCCGAGGTTGTCTTCACAGCCTTCTAAGGCCAAGCCATATGGAAAAGGCTGAAGTTTATCAGGAAGGACCAAGACAAGAGGGATAAGATAAAGTTCTATAAGTTCCATAACACCTATGGTCATACCACTAACTCTTATAGACACTCGATGAAAGAGATAGAGCATTTAATCAAGTAGGGCTATCTGAAGAGGTTTGTAAGGGATAACGAGGATCCAGAGCTATCAGTGGTAAATGATGGGACCATACGAGATATTGATTTTCTAATAGGAGTGCTTCATAAGAGGGTAGCAAGTAACAATGGCAAGTCAATAGCCCGAAGTCAGGTGGCATCGGAGTTTGTATTTTACAATGGGTAGAAGCAGTGGGTCAAAGAGGGTGGGATAGCCCCAAAGAAAGCTGACCCAATTGTCATTAAAGCCATCATTGCCAATTACAATGTGCAGAGTATCTTGGTGGATAATGGAAGTTCAGCCAATCTATTTTCCTTCGAAGCTTACTAGAAGATGGTAATAAAGGGCTATGAGATGAAAGAATTAAAAAACCCAGTCTGAACATTAAACAAGACAGAAATCCTTATAACGGGATACATTAGATTACCCTTTACCATTGGGGTAGCCCCAAAAAGTGTGATGGTTATGACACTCTTTGTGGTGGTGAAGATTCCGATGGTTATAATGTCTTGATGGGGAGGCTATTACTTTATGACTTGGATCCAGACACTAATGTGCAAAGAGGAAGAGTGAAGGTCCCTTTGCCAGAAAAGATAAAATTTTGTGTGTATATTACCCTAAAACAAGAGCATGGAGTAGACTTCACCCCGAAAGAGAAAAAGCATGATCCATATATAGACCAAAGAGGTGTACATAGTCCAAGAGGAGGATAGATCAGAGGACCGAAGAACTTAGCCATCAGAGGAACTGGAGTTATTTCAAGTTGACGAAGAGAAATTAGAAAGATGGTTGAAAGTAAACTAAAAGCTAGAAGAGAAGGCTAAAGCAAAGAAGCTCTTGGCAAGCCACAAGGGAACCTTTGTATGGGATTCCTTTAAGATTCTAAGAATCATCCTAGAAGTGATGACTCATAAACTCAATGTAGACCCAAACTTCAAACCAATCAAATAGAAGAAGAGGTGCTTCAGCACAGAGACGCAGGTTGTCATTGACGAAAAAAGTAGAAAAGTTGACAATGTTCGGGTTCATTAGAGAAGTTTAATTCTCGAAATGGCTAGCTAATGTAGTCATGGTGAAGAAGGCTAATGAGACTTATAGAATGTGTGTGGACTTCACTGATTTGAATAGAGCATGTCCAAAGGATTCATACTTACTGCTAATGATAGATAAATTTGTAGACTCTACTGAGGGGTACAAATTCCTCTCTTCCCTTGATGCCAAACATGGATATCATCAAATCAAGATGGATATGTAGGATGAAGAAAAGACCACCTTTATCACTGATAAAGGCACATACTGCTATACCTCCATGCCTTTTGGCCCCAATAATGTGGGTGCCACATACCAGAGGCTGGTAAACAAGATCTTTAAGGATCAGTTGGGTAAAAACTTAAAAGCCTATATAGACGACATGATTGTGAAGAGTAAGAGTTTCAAAGAGTACATAAAAGATCTAGAGGAAATCTTTAAAGTAATGGATCGATACGAGATGAAATTAAACCCAGAGAAGTGCACTTTCTGTAGAGTATTGAAAAGTCTCGAGCCTCCAAATTGTCGAGCTGATAGTTTGAGCAAGCTAGCAGTAACACACCCCTCGAGGTACCCTGACAAAGTTTCATGGGATTCGTGTCAATCCCCAGCATAAGAGAAGGAGAATAGGTAATGGAGATAGAAGAGGAGCAAAGCTGAATAGATCCAATCAGGGCATACTTGGAGAAAGGGGACCTACCACAAGACTCATGAGAAATAAAATAAGTCATGAGGCACAATGCTTACTTCTCTATCTATAACAACACCTTATATAAAAGGGCGTACTCACTTCCCTGGCTAAGTGTTTAAAGCCAAGTGAAGTGAAATATGTCCTCTAAGAGATACATGAAGGGTTATATGGAATGCTCATTAGGGAAAGGCACTGGCAGCTAAGGCACTTCAACAGGGGTACTACTGGCCTACGATGAAAATGGACATAATGTCCAAAGTGAAGAAATGTCCTTCGTGTTAGAAATTCACAAACTTGGTGAAGGCATCAGGAACTGAAAAAGTCTCAATTTATTCTCTTAGCCCTTCGCCAAGTGAGGGATAGATATCATCGTCCCCTTCCCTATGGCCCTAGACAGAAAAAATTCCAAATGGTAGTAGTGTAATACTTCACGAATTGGGTCGAAGCAAAACCTTTGGCCACCATCGGTAAATAGCATTATCAAGTTAATATGGAAGAGTGTCATCTATAAATTTTGGATTCCCTACCAACTCTTCAGTGATAATGGGAAGCAGTTTGACAATACGAAGATAAGAGAGTTCTATAAAGGCTTAATCTTTAAGCAACACTTCTCTTCGGTGGCTCACCTTCACACCAACAGGCAGACAAAGGTAACCAAAAAAATAATCCTCCAAGGGATTGAGCGAAGGTTTGAAGGGTGTGGAAAAGATTGGGTCAAAGAGCTCCATCACGTGTTATGGGTATACCAAAGCACCCCAAGAGAGCCCACAGGGGAAACCCTTTCTCACTAACCTTCGAAACTGAAGTCGTCATCCCTGTAGACATTGGACTGCCCAGTGGAAGAGTATTTTATTGCAATAGTGAAGAAAATGACAATCTAAAAAGGATTGATCTAGACCTATTAGATGAATTGAGAGAAGAAATAGTCATCAGAAATATAACATACAAGAGAAGTGTTGTCAACTACTTCAACAAGAAAGTAAAAGCCAAGAAATTTGATGAAGGCAACTTGATATTGAGGAGCCTCGACGCAACAGGATAAAGAGAAGTAGTAGGAAAGCTAGCCCCTACATGGGAAGGGCCCTTCAGAGTCCGGCAAGTAATAGGCCCTGGAACTTAAAAGCTATAAATCTTAGAAGGCATAGACTTACCTCATACTTGGAATCTACAACATCTAAAAATTTACTACCAGTAATCAAAATTAATGATAAAGGATACAAGACCTGCTTAATGATAAGGGAGTTATACATTCTTGATGAAGGATACAAGACCTGCTTAACAGGAAAAAGACCTTCTTAAGGAGGCACATATCCTTGGTGAAGGATTCAAGATCTGTTTGATAGGAAAAAGACATTTTCATGAAAGCACGTATCCTTAGTGAAGGATATAAGACCTACTTGACATATGAAATACCTTCTCAGGGAGTCACATGTCCTTGGTAAAGGACACAAGACCTGTTTGATAGGCAAAATACCTTCTTAGGGAGGCACATATCCTTAGTGAAGGATACAAGACTTGCTTGATAGGCAAAAGACTTTGTCAAGGAGGCATACATCCTAAACAAAAGTATACTTCAAACCCATGATGCTTCAACAGAAGGGTCCAATAACTAAGCTCAAAGGAAAAAAGAACAAGACAATGGGAATAAAATAAGGAAAAAAAAGGCCTTAGAAAAAATCACAGACACAATATTTTGATGATCATAAAATTCTTAACAACGCTTCAAAAGAATTAGCAAAGCAAAGAGAGCACAAAAAGACCTTCGAATGAATGGAGATAATAATAATAATAATAATAATAATAATAATAATAATAAAAATGATAATAAGCAAGAACCGAAGGAAGCGTATGCAAGTACTCGTCGATGATAAGAACTATGACCTTCTTCACATTGTGAGTTTTGAAGGAGCTAGCAGGTTCGGGATATTTAACCACTAGCTCCTTCACATTCCTAAGGTTACATAAGATTCCATGTAACACTTCCCTCTTTATGATATACCTCTTTAACCAGTCAGAGGAGAAGAAGTCCTTTATGGCTTGGCACACCCCCTCTGTATGCCTTTTAGCCTGACTCAATATAGACTCTATGATCTTCTAGGAGAGGTGAAGATCATCTTGTAGCTTGGCCTTCTCATCTTGAAGAGCATGATTTTTATCTTCGAAGGTAGTCATCTGCTAATTCAAGGAGGCAACGAGCTCCTCCTTCTCTTTCAATTTGGTTTAAAGATCTTCAATCTCCATCAAAGCACTCTCCCTATCTTTAATGGCAATGTCACTCTCTGAATGAGTACCCTTAAGGTTATTAGTGGCTTAGATGAGAGCTTCCTTAGTACTTCGAAGCTCCAAAGATGATGCCAGGAGGGCCTGATCCTTCTCAGTTAAGCTTTTCTTCAGATTGTCCGACTCCAATAAGTGTAAGGAGATGATAGTCTCCACATCCTGATGATCGGGGAGGCCAACTCGAGCAGCCTCCTAGTGGGACTTCACCTTTTCCATAACGTCCTGTGAAGATAGAAATTGTCAGAAGAGAACGAACAAAAATGGAGGAATTGAAGAAAAAAGATACTAACCACAAGAAGAGAAAGGAGGGAAACTCCTTAAGATAAGATAACCCTAGCATCAGAAAGCTTCATCCCTTCTTGGAAAAATTCATCATCCATTCATAGTGAAGCTATCGGAGGAGGGATAGAAGCGAATAATTGTGGTGCTTGGGGTCAGCTGAAGGAAGCTTCTTCATAAAATGTTGGGGATTGTCATTAGATCTCCAAATCCCCTCATCACTTCTCAAATGCTCCTCCTCATTAGAAATAGTGGAAGTCCCAGTTCCTTTAAGGAGTACAGGCTGAGCAGACTTCTGGAGAAGCGTCTTAGTGGTAGACTTTGAGCTATAACCTTCCTTGAAAAGATCAGTGAGAGCTTCATCTTCCTTA
>CAOJBK010365223.1:0-17019 GCA_948294925.1 Codiaeum variegatum | reverse complement strand
CTTTAAATGAGATTTTTCATATTCCTTGGGTGATTTAAAAAAAAAGTTTAGGAGAGATGCTTCTTATAAGAACCATATTGTCACCTTGGAAGTAATGAATGTGAATTAACTCTCTTTCGATCTCCATCAATATGACCAGATAACGATGAATGAGATTCTACGTCATGTAGATGCAAAATATTCCATCCAAGAGGTGAAACTAAAGGAGAAACTAGAGAAAATGAGAGATGATGCTGACCAAAAGGTGGATGATAACATCTTTAAAATCAATACTTTAAATAGGAGACAATTAGATGAAGAGGAAATCAAGTATGCTACTAAAAAGGCTTCTTGAGCTAGTCGAAGTTTGAGTTCCTGTAAAATATCTAGGAACTTAACAACAAATTAGAGTAAGAGTAATAAGACTGGTAGAGGCTATAGGGCACTCTAAATCAGGCAAAGAAGAACTTGGAATTGTAAGACAAGTATATTTTCAAGATCTGGATGTAACTTTTAATGATATAGATGCTTTCTACATAATATCTAAGATGAGGTACATTATCATTTCTCAGACATAGATATGTTTATTGTAACAAAGATGGAACCCGATCTTCCAGCGACCCTTCTAGCACGTCCACCCCAACCTCCTACTGATATCCTAATTGATCAATCTGCTAAAGATTTAATTAGGAAAATAACTCAAGAAGATCTTACTAGAGCTGTTTAAGAATGATTCATTTATAAAAATGGTAAAATAGTGTTCATTTTTTTTCTATAATCATATTTAATGAAATATTAGTCTTCCATTCTAATATTTTTTTAATTCCCTTTTCAATAACTCAAAAGGTTTTCTAAGTATGGCATCAATGAGTAATAATCTATTCAAAAAAATTTTCTCAAATCCTTATAGGATTACAAGCATTTTCATTTTTTGTTGATCATTTTCTTCTTCTTTTTTTCAATTACTTATTTTTAACATAATTTGGGGATCTTAGGTCTCCTTGCAATTCAACCTATCTTTTGATGATCTGGTAACTTAGTATATTTTTATCCTTTTAAAAAGTTAGTGGATTCTTGGGCTATCTTATAAATAGGAGATCTAGGGCCTCTTTATAAGCTAACCTTCCTCATGGTCATTTCTTATAAAGATAGATGATATTAGGCTTTATTATAGCTTAACCTACAATAAGAAAATCCATATAATGCATCATTTGTATTTAAGGATAACCATCTGCAATGTTTTATTTATGTGTAGAGAAGACTTTCTCAAATACAAAATGAGTCTTATAAGAAAATTTAAAATACTAAAACATATAAATTAAATTATTGATAAAAGATTCGGAGATTATCTAAATTCCAAGTTTTGAGTAATATTTTCCCAAACGTATCTTTTAATTTATTAGCTTTTAGTCCTCTCACTTTGTTTATCTTATAAGAGACTTCTTAGTTTGCTTCCAGCTTGCCTATGATAGCATTACCCCTGGTGATCTTTGGTTTATGATTTAAGAGACTTCTTAGTTTAGTTCCAGCTTCCAAAAGTATAAGATTTTCTTCTTAGAAGTGCTTCTTTATTACTTTATGATTGTGACACTTGGCAATCCTCTATTTATATGTTGTTATCCTTTCATAGGCTTTGTCCTTTCTTTCTTCAAGGAGATTCAAGTCAATTCATAGTTCTTATTATCTATCTTGTAAGCATGCTCTAGCTTGAAATTGGGCAACATGATCTCAACATAAATGATTACTTCTGTTCCATATGTCATAGAGAAAGGTGTTTCACATGTTATGCTTCTTAGGGTAGTTTTATAACTCCATAACATATTATACAAATCTTCTACCTATGATCATTAATTATTCTAGATGCTTTTTAAATCATTAAAAAAACTCAGAGGTTATTTTTATTCATCAAAAACCCCAGCCCACATCAACATTCAATATTTTTTTGGCCCACTATTAGCCAATTCACTTAGGCAATAGCCCTTACTTTGATCCAATCTTTTTTCAATCCTTGTAAGATAATTGTGTTAGAGAATTTTATGCATCCATTTATTTGAGATGGACAACAAAGGTGAACCAAAGGTCAATTGCCAAATTTGAGAACATCCCTTTAAAATCCCTATAATAAAAAAGTTTACTATTATTTGTTATTACTATCTAAGGAATCCTATATCTATAAGTGATCTCCCTCCATAGGAAGTTTGTTGTTCTTTGTTGAGAGATCTTTGCCATGGTTTTAGCTTCAATCCATTTATTAAAGGGATCTACTAGTATAACTAGAAACTTTATTTGCCTTACGGGTGATGGGAATGGTCCAAATTTATCAATGCCCCATATATGGAAGGGCCACATAACTCCAATTGGATTCATCTCTTTGGAGGGTTGGTGAATCACTAGTGTATACTCCTTGCATCTTCCACGTTTCACTACAATCTCTCCAACATCTTTCTTAATGGTCAACCAAAAATATCCCTACAGGATGTCTTTCCTAGCTATGCTAGTTATTGTTGCATGTGCACCAAAAATCCCTTTATGTATTTCCTTTAACACATATTGACCATTCGCTTTACTGACGCACTTTAACCTTAAGTAGGTCCTAAATATTCTATACAAATACCATTCATGCTAGCTAAATGCTTTTCCTTTATGGACTATCCAATTTGTCTCTTTTCTATCCTTAGGGAGATTTCCTTTTCCAAGTACTTTATGATAGGTTCCATCCAACTTCCATCAAGATTAATTGTCAAAATAGTCAGAGCTTCAGAGGTCAAAGTAAATAGTTCTTCTATCTGTACCCTCTCAATTCTTAATAATTGATTAGTAGTTACAGCTTTGGAAATCTCATATTCCCTTTTATTATCATCTGTCGATATCCTCTTAATGATCCAATTCTTTCCTCTTTTTCCCATCACTTGAAAGATATGGCAACTTAACTCTATGTACCTTTCAATTTGTCTTCTTTTACCATGAAGAATCCAGTAAGGTGATTTCCTACCAGTTGGGAATCATTATATATCCACAAGTTTGCCCATCATGATTGTTTTTTGCTAGAAAACAACCATTTAGTAATGCCTCATAATTAACCATATAATTAGAAATAAAAAATTTCAACTCTATCCCATACTCAATGACAATTTTATGTGGTCCTTTAGGTGTGATCCTTATTATTGAAACCTCATCATATCTCACCCAATATATATATATATATATATATATATATATATATATATATCTTCCACTATTGTTCTTTTTTTTCATGCCTAGACTTTTCGAACCTTGGTGTCAGTTTCATAACAAAATCTATGAATGTCAGAGCTTTCAAAGCATTCCTTGATTCATAAATGACTCTATAATTTTTTATCTTTATTGTTGACTCAACCATTCTTCTAGACATCACAAGTTTTTATAATATCTTTCTCAACGGTTAATCAGTTCAAACTATGACTTGATGGGCCTCAAAACATTGTCTAAGCTTATAGGTTGCTATCAAGAATGCTGAAGCATGTTTTTCTAAATCGAATATTTAGTCTTAGAATCTTGAAGTACCATGCTAACATGATAGATCAAATATTGTTCACAGTTGCTTCTCATACTAAGACTACATATTTTGTTAATTGGGTCATTTTTAGGTAAAAAATACAAATATTCCTCTAGAACTTGCCAACTAAGCGAAATGGGTGATGTTAAAAATTTCTTCATTTATTTAAAAGCCTTCTAACATTCCTAACTCTAGTCATAATTTTTGCATGCTAGGAAAAAGGGATACATCTCTTATCAGAACATGAAATAAACATTTCTAGAGTTGTTATTCTTCCATTCAGATCTTATACTTCTATTTTTCTCTTTAATGGATCCATATTCATCATCACCTCTATTTTGTCTAGATTTGGCTCAATCCACCATTGAGATACATCCAAAACTTACTTGTTGGAACCCCAAAGACACATTTTCAGGGTTAAGTTTCAAATTAAATTTCATCATAATTGATAGAATGGATTAGATATTCTTTGGGTGATCTTTTTCCCTTTTATGCTTTATGATCATATCATCCATATAAACTTCCACATTTTTGTTGATATGCTCTTTGAATATTTTATTCACTAATCCTTGATAAGTGGCTCTAGAATTTTTTAATCTAAAGGGAACCATGATGTAACATAATGTACCATAGTGGCTTTAGCATGCAAACCTAGTAGTATTCAAACTTAGAATCTAATAAAGAGTGTAAATCGTGCCTCACTTTGAAGTCCACCAATTGATCTATGTTTGGTAGTGGATAATTGTCTTTAAGGAAAGTGTTATTGAGATTCATAAAATCAACACATATTTTATAAGCACCATTGGGATTTTAAACTGACAATGCATTTTCCAACCTTTTAGGATATTGGACTTCCCCTGTCACTTTTGCCTTAATAGTTTTATATTTCTTCTATAATGGTGATCTATTTTTCTTATGAATGCTTTCTTTTTCTTTAAACTACTAATTTCCCTAAGGGATTGATGCTAAGTTTATAAATGATTACAGATCGATCAACACCAATAAGATATTTTGTATCTCATGCAATGCATCCAACTGCTCTCATGAGACTAGTCGAATCCCTTATCTTACTTCCTTTATCACCTCTTCCTTTATATATATATATGTATGTTTGTGCATAAAAATAAATTTTGGGTTTAAAATATAAATTAATTAAATTAGTTGTTTGAAGGCCTAAAGGAGTTTGTTTTTTGGAGTTAATGGCCCAAAAAATCTTTAAGCCCAATTGAGAAGTCCATGTGATCAATGACTCAGTATCAGGTCATTGAAGATTTTCATAATCAGAGACTTGCAGACAAAGGCATGTAACGTATTGTATTTGTGCATTTATTTCCTCAGGTGAGTGCTGATCTTCTATATTTTGGCTAAGGAGGTGGTATAAAAGTAACGGTGGCAGACAAAATCAATGACTCATCAATCAACAAACAACTCAAAAACACTCAACACAATAATCAATCAACAACAAAATTAGTTATCAATCTCAAATCTATAATTTTTCATTTACATTTTATTATTTCCTCAAGCAATCTTTCCTCTTACTATATTCAACTTTTTTTAGCCTTCCTCAGCATTTGAATTTACTGTAATCATGAATTTTCAAGGAATCAATCCAACAAACTTTTCACTCTTCAATTACAAGTTTTATTTTCATTTCACAATCTAAAACTAGTGAAATATAAAAGAATTGTGGTAAAAGAGTTTGGAAATCCAGATTGTTTGATTGGAAGTCAGTATTATGCACAATTGAGGAACCTCTCCTTTGGCACGCTCATAAGTCTGAAAAATAACATAAAAAATTTTTGGCACATCTAGTGGGACTACATTCACTTCACTATGCTAAAATTAAGAAATGGTAAAGAAATTGCTGATGTTGGAGATTCACCTAATAAAATGTCTGAGGAATCAAGTGATGAACATTCTAAAGAAGCTCGAACTCCTCAAAACCAGAGTAGAGACAAATCTCCTATCGACCTGATAGAGGATAGCTTGAAAATTATTGAAGATGCTAGTGAGAACACTGGTTCTCAAAACGTTGACAAGTTCAAAGCGCCATAAGAGGCAATTTCTTAGGTAGTAAATTCAATAAAACCTGCCAACAGTATAATGACTGATACTTTTGGTAATTTTGAAATAATTATGGTTGATATAATACAATCTCTTTCTAAAAATGATGATCAAACATCAAAATAGGAAAACACTTCTAAACCGGTGGCCCAAGATGAAGCTATTAATTTCATAAGACCTTCCTTAGGATTTTCTTTAGCCATTGATGACAGATACAAACCTCCTCATAGAAGGGAAGTGGTTGAACATAGTAAAATTAATAATCCTATCGGCTCTACTATTCGTAATACTAATATTAATAATAATAAGCGTAATCAACAATTTTTTTGCAGAACTAATCCTACTTTACAGCCTGGAGTCTATGAACAGGAGAACAGAGGCATAGGGGGCAACCTTCCTCAAGGATATATGCCATTTCCTTAAGCTCCAAGGATAGGAGGAGTTGGTTTGGATCTTATACTTGATGTGGTACAAATGCTATATAGTCCTAGTCTTCGTCAAGTATGCTGGCCTGAATTTCATAAGCGATATCTGGACATGATTGACAGAGACAATCCTTACCTAAGGGGTTATCATGTTCTTAGGTTTTCCTTATTCTCTGGGGAAGAGTGACAATCCACACTTAAACATATTGCCCATTTTACCATCCAATGTGGTGAATTGGTAAATTATTAAAAATTTTCCAATTTAAAGTTATAATTATTTCCTAATAGCTTAACCGGTATTGTTTTTACTTTATATGCTACCCTCCATAGGAATTCTATTTTTACAATGCAGGAGATGGAGCGTCAGTTACACACTCAATTCGTCAATGCTGAACCAGAGGTTTGCATAGCTGAACTATCTAGAGTGACTCAAAGAGATGGGAAAATGGATGATATCTTCATTGTACAGTTCAAAAGAATGAGGAATAGGTGTAAAATCCATTTTCCAGAAACTAAGTATGTCAAAATGGCTTAAAGAGGCCTCGATATTGAGTTGAGGAAGAAGTTTCAAAGTATGGAATTTCAAGAATTTTATGAGCTTATTGTCAAAGTTAGTGAATCTGAAGAGTTGCTTCTGGACAGGAATTAAAGGAGAAAAGCCTCAATGGGAACATATTTCTGAGAGATTTCCAATGTTGAAGTTGTTGTTGCGACCTTACTAATACTGTATCTTGTGTTTATCCACTGCTGGAGAAGAAATCACTAAAAGCATGGAAAAATTCCTAAGGCTCAAATCCTCAGATACAATACACTTTTGAGATTTCTAAAATTGATCAAATCTTTGATTTTCTACTCAAGGAAAAAATTTATCAAGCTTCCACTTGACCATAAACTTCCAATGAAGGAAGAATTGAAGGGAAAGGAGTATTATAAGTACAACAATTCTTAGAACCATTCTACTAATGCTTGTTGGGTGCTTAAAAGTGTGGTTCAGGATCATATCAACAAGGGAGTGCTGAAATTTCCAAAAAAGAAAGATGCCATGTTGATTGAGGAAGATCCATTCCCACAGGTAGCTTCGATTAACACAATTGACACTGATCTCAGAGAATTTTTAGATGTAAAAAAGAAGCTTAAGGAGAAAGAGGATAATTAGGACACCCTTGACCAACCGTCTGGCAAATTTGATTTTCTGGTCAATAAAACCTACTGGTTGGGGAGATGAATCTACGGAAGGTGGTTGGACAATAAGGAATAATCCATTTTATCATATAAAATCTTTCAAAATTTAGAAACAAGGCTATCACCATGGTAGTAGCTGGAGGTCAACCTCAAGGCAGAATTCCTCAATTATACAAAGAAATTTCGAACCTAAAATATTTTATAAATCTAATCCTTTTTGGAGTGTCTCAAATAATTATAGAAGGGATGATGAGGTCACCACCCCAAGGTTCAACATAAAATAACCAAGGTTTGTAGTGTCAAAGCTTGTATAACCTAACAAACAGTGGCGCCTGGTGCAGTGCAAGAAATTTCCTCAGTGCTTGACCTGTACCCAAAAAAGGAGACTTAAGAGCTGAAGGGCTGTAGAAAGAAAGGGGATAGAAGAACAAGAGCAAAACCAAGTGATACATCATGAAATCCTTGGTAAAAAATCAAAATTCAGCAGAAGGGCCCTTGAGGATCCTTATTTAAGAAAAGGTGAATCAATGAAAGATTTTGGTTATGAGGTGGATATTAATAAACCTATAGAGACTGAATATGACATGGATATTGATGGAAAACATTTCTCCTTGAGATATGGAACCACTTTGGTTATGCTTTCTCAGGAGTTCATGATATATGATGCCGAGGAAATGGAGTTCCCTGACACTTGGGGGGAAAAATTTTCAAAATCACTAGATGTGCATCTAAGTGGAGAAGAAATTCAAACCACTCAGCCGGATCAACCTAAAATAGTTATTCTTGAGAAGCCTTCTATGGTGATGACAAAACACATAAAGCCTTTGTACATTAAGGTTTACTTGAACAGTAAACCATTCTTAAGGATCTTAGTGGATAATGGCTTAGCGGTTAATTTTATTCCTCTTAAGCTCTTAAGCTCTCTTAGAAAGAATCAAGAAGATTTAATTTCTATTGACATTACTGTATCAGCTTTTACAGGTGAAGTTACTGGTGTCCTTGGAGTTTTGCCTATGAAAATCACTATTGCTAGTTGAAATTCACTCACAACCTTCTTTATTATGGAATCAAAGGATAACTATAATTCATTACTTGGGAGAGAACACATTCATGCTAATTGGTGTGTGTCATCTTCCTTACACCAATTTTGTTCTTTTGGAAGAGTAATGACGTTGAAGTGGTTTGGGCTGACAACAAGTCATTTACAATATATGTTGGTAATTTGGAAGCCAAGTACTATGATGTGGACTTGGGCCCTCTCAAATTTGTTGGGAGAAAGATAATAGGAGATCTAAAAACACCTATTTTTCTAAGCATGACATAGAGAAACAAGTTTAAGATCATTCAAATTTGATTTACCAAGAGAATTCCATCGCGCTTACTCTAGATGACCAATAAAGGGTCCTATTATTGAAGAAATTGATGATTATTTACTCCAAAGAGGAGTTGACAGTAACTGCATTTGCCATTCATAAGCTTCTGATACAACAAGCAATGAATAAAATTACTAAGGAAGATCTGGAACTGTGTGATGCAGAGATCATTGAGGAAGATGAGTTTGTTGAGGATTTTGAAGAATTATAGCTCGAAGATGTTATAGAGGCTCCACCAAGCTTTCAAGATAATCAACATGAGGTTCAAGATCCTTTAGAAGAAATAAATCTTGGCACTCTCCAAGAGCCAAGAATTACATATGTCAGTTCTTTGTTAAAAGAAAATATTAAAAAAGAATTTAAAAATTATTTTGTATGGGATTACACTGAAATTCCTAGTTTAGGAGAAGAGGCAGTTTAGCATCGCCTACCTATCAAGCCCATATTTGACCCTTTTCAACAACCTCCAAGGAGGATGTCTAAGGAGGCGGAATTAAAAGTTAAGGAAGAAATCAAAAAATTGCTTAAGGATGGCTTCATCAGGCTGACCAGGTATGCATAATGGCTTTCTAATATAGTCTCTATTATGAAAAAGGACGGTAAGCTTAGAGTTTGTATAGATTTTAGGGACTTGAATTTGGCCACTCCTAAAGATATTTATGTTATGCTTATTGTTAATATGTTAATTGATGTGCCTCTAGGAATGAATTCTTATCATTCATAGATGGTTTTTCAGGTTATAACCAAATTTTCATTGCTAAGGAAGATGTTTCTAAGACCGCCTTCAGATGTCCAATGCTATTGGGACTTTTGAATGGCTGGTTATGCCTTCAATTTGAAAAACACTGGTGCAACGTACCAACAAGCCATGAATGTCATATTTCATGACATGATTGACCATCATATGGAGATTTACACTGATGATATTGTGGTAAAATCCAAAAAATCATCTGATCATGTGTTCCGCTTGAGAAAAAGTTTCAAAAGGATGATATTTTATTATTTAAAACTTAACCCTTTGAAATGCGCTTTTGATGTACAGGTTCGAAACTTTTTGGGATTTCTTGTGCATCAAAGAGGGTTTGAGATTGATAAGAATAAAGTGAAGGAAGATCTTGAAGCAAAGCTGCCTCAGAAAAAAAAAGGAGTTATAAAGGTTCCTGGGGTAGGTCAGCTACTAAGAAGGTTTTTTTCTAATCTTGCTGAAAAAACAAAAGAATTTTTTGATTTATTGAAACTTAAATAAGAATATGATTTTAAATGGGAATCAAGGTACCAAAATGCCTTAGATGGAATTAAAGAATATTTGTCAAAACCTGCTATGTTGGTTCTGCCTAGGGAGGAGATGCCTCTAAAATTATATATATCTACTAGTTATGAATTAGTCGGTTGTCTTTTAGCTCAAAATAATTCAATGGGCCATGAACTAGCCATTTATTATTTGAGCAGAATTTTAACTTCTACTAAAAAAAAGATATTCATCAATAGAAAATTTATATCTTGCTTCATACTTTGCTTGTACTAAATTGAGGCATTATCTTTTGAAAAATAGAGTTTACATAATTTCACAAACTGACCTAATGAAGTAAATGTTGAACAAACCCATTTTGTCAGGAAAGATTAGGAAGTGGCTACTAAGCTTGATTGAGTTCTCATTAGCCTATTATCCTCAAAAATCAGTGAAAAGGTCAAGCTTTAGCAGATTTCCTTATTCATCATCCAACCTAAGAAATCTCTAAGGAATGGGCACTTCCTCTATACGGAGTGAACATTTAGCCTTGGTTCCTCAAGTTTGACAGCTCTTCCATTGACAAATCGGCTGGTGTCGGTGTGGTAATTACCTCTCCCTTTGGTAACAAAATGGCTTTAAGTTTTACTTTAGATTTTGAATGCACTAATAATCAAGTTGAATATGAAGCTTTAATCATAGGTCTTGAGATTCTTCAAGACCTTAGTTTCAATGAAGTCTTGGTTATTGGTGATTCACTTCTTATAATCAAGCAGTTATCAGGGGAATATAAGTGCACCAGCTTATCTTTAGCAATTATTTCACTATTGCTATCCAACTTGCTGATTCTTTTAAAAATATATCTTTTATGCATATGCCTTGAGAATCTAATTGGGAAGCTGATGAACTGTCTCAAGTTGCATCAGGTTTGAAATGTTAGAAGAATTAACTCACAAGTTGATTTTGGTGCAGAAAAAATAACACCCATCCATTCAAGAAAGAGGTCTTCAATTTGAGTAATTTAACACAGACATGAATGTGGTGAGTGATTGGCATGCCAGCAATAAGGCATATCTAGAAAATTCCTCCAAAAAAGTGTCATTCAAAATTAGAGCCCAAGCTCTGAATTATGTTTTGATTTGGGAAAACTTATATCGAGGGACCTATGAAGTCTTATTATTGAGATGCCCTTCATTTCCTCGGACCATTGAGATTCTAATGCAAGTCCATGAAGGTATTTACAGGGAACATCAGGCTAGAAGGAAGATGAGATGGCTGAGAAGAAGGCATGATTACTATTGGCATTCGATCTTGAAAGATAGCATCACTTATGCTAAAGGATGTCACCAATGCCAAAAATATGGAACAATTCAATGAGTACCAGCTGATGACATATATTTAGTAGTGAAACCATGGCCATTTATAGAATGGGCCAATGATCTCATTGGGAAAATATATCATGCTTCATCTAAGGGCCATATCTTTATTATTGAAGCCACCGACTATTTCACAAAGCAGGTAGAGGCAATTCCTATGAAAAAAGTTGAACAAAAAGATGTCGTTACCTTCATCAAGGAACATCTCATTCACAAGTTTTAGATTCCTCAGACTATTACTACAGATCAAGGAATTATGTTCACTAGGAAGAGATGAGAAAATTCATGAAAGATTACAGTATTAAACTTCTTACCTGAACTCCATATTATGCTCAAGGCAATGGCCAAGTGGAAGATTCCAACAAAATCATCATTGGCATATTGGAGAAGATGCTTGAGGACAATCCTAAAGATTAGCCAAGAATACTATTAGAAACACTATGGCCATATCGAACTTCAAAAATAGAAGCAACTGGTGAAAGGCTTTTTGCACTTACATTTGGGCATTATGAAATTTTACCTTTGGAGGTATATGTTCCTTCTTTGAAAGTTGCAAGGCAAAATGATTTAACTCTTGAGGAATATTCTTAAGCTATGTCGATGGAGCTTGAGGAAGTGGATAAAGATAGGCTAAGGGCCTTCACAGGCATAGTGGCCCAAAAGAAAAAAGTATCCAGGTTATACGACAAAAGAATTAGAAAGAAGAAATTTAAGGCAAGTGACTTGGTGTGGACAGTTATACTGCCACCTAGAATAAAAGACAGAGAGCTGAGGAAATGATCTTGTAACTGGGAGGGGCCATTTAGAGTGCGCTAAGTGTTAGATGGCAATGCATACTAGTTGGAAAGTTTGAATGGAGAGCCACACAAGAGGTTCATCAATGGAAAGTACTTGAAAAAAAAATACTTTTCCACTATGTGGGAAATGTCACTGACAAAATAGTTGTAAATAGTTGTAATGGCCTCTTGGCCAAAATAAATACCAACTCATATTGGTAAGATAATAAATAAATGAAATTTATTTCATATGTAAATAATGTTTATTTTGTTTTCTTTGGAACAAAATAAAAGAAAAGCTGTGATTTTTAATAAAATTTCGGCAGCATGCCTGCTCATTTTTCAGTAAATTTTGGCAACATCTCTACTAATTTTTTCTATTTCTTTATGTAAATGCATGGCTGTGGTGTTGATGTGTGAAAGTGTTATGTGAAAAATCCAACAATTTTCAAAAGGCATCAATGCCTTTGATTCACATTCCTCAAGCCCAATGCCTTCATTAGTACCTATTCAAGTCACAGCAATCCAAATATCCCAAATAAGTTCAAGTACTATAATCTAACACAAGCATAAGTAAAAGGGAATGATAACATTACATAAAGATGACATGGATCTAACAGCATCAAAATCAAATCTCCCGAGGCTTTCCCAAGCCTTATTGCACTTTTGTTTGCTTTATGCTGCTTCTTTTTCTTATCTGTTCCACCATTGGACAACCTCTTTCTGGTTGGATAAGAACTCCTGTGTTGCCTTAGCTTTATCCATGGCTTTTGACACTCACTACTCAATGACTTGCTCATCCTCAGCATTTTAACCTTTTGTGCCTTCATGGAAGAGGTCTGCAATCAACTCGTCAAAGGAAGCTTTGGCCTCAGCTCTTTTAGCCTTCATCTCTTTGATTTCCTCTTGCTACTTTTGATATTCAGCTCTCTTTTGGCTGATGTGAGTCAATTTATTTGAAATCTCTATCTTCCTGGCACTAACTTCATCCAAATAAGTGAAGCTCCACATAATCTTCTCCTTAAGCGAAGACATTGATGTTGATCTGGTGCTTCACTCCAAGATGCCAAGCCTCTCTAAAACATCATATTTTATGAGTCGGTGAGTGTCACAATTCTTTCTATTGCCATAATCTTCAAAGTGTCTTTTGCTTCGGAAACCTCTTTCTTAGTGGGTATTGCATCTGTACTCTGGTCCTAGTCTGAGGAAGGTGAATAAAAAATGCTCAAATCTAGGGAGAGATCATCTTATGGAATAGCTTAACAAACATCTGAATCCTGTTCAAGTAAATCAAAGTAAGAATCCTCAGTATATAATTCAAGAAGAAGTAAATATAGGGAAAATTCATGAATAAGTAAAGAAAACAAACCTCAATTGCAGAAGGATGAATAACTGGAGATTGGATAGCTAGTGGAAGAGGAGAATTTGGTTGCATTTCTTGTTGCTGGATGGGTACATTCTACAGGCAGAAAGAGTCATCTTCCTCAGTGGAAAAAGATCCTGTAGAAAAAGGAGTCTTGGAGCTGTGTATGGACATCTCCTTCTCTGGTATCAACTATTTTCCAAAGGCAAGTGATGCATTCCGACCGCAACACCCTCAAGTGCACGGGGTCGTACCAAATAATATAATCGGTGAGTCTTGGTACGTTCTCCCAAAGGATTGTGGGGATACAATTGTTCAAGCTCCAGCTCAATCACCTAGAATATTGTCTAGCTCACTATTAATTGTTTAAATTAATGATTAAAACTAAACTAAATTTAAAACTTAAATTGACCGATTCAACAATTTAATGAAAAAACTAACACAAGAATAGGATTCAAGAGAAGAATCTTCTACCTAGCTTTTGACTCATTTCCAACTATACTACATAGGTAATTAACAACTCAATGAGAATTCAAAGCATACTTCAAGTGAGTTTTCACAAACATATAGGTTTGAATCTTTCTTAAGCAAGCAGACCCCTAATTCTTAAGTAAAGGTTGTGAATCTCTTCTCATAACCAATCAATTGAGAAAAGCATTAAGAATCATGTGAAATACATATAAACCCTAGGCATCTATACTTCTATCTCTAACAGGCATAATAGACCTAATTGACTTTGAGTGTTCAACACCTAAACTTTCTATCTCTAGTAAAGAATAGGCAACAACAATCATCAATAAGTGCATAATTTGAAGATGAAAAGTGCATAAATTATAAATCAAAATCAATACTTAAAGGAAACTTTAAACATTCATCGAGCAAAATAGTTAATTAATCTATACAATCATCAATTACTCATCTAATTTAGGTAGACTAAAAGTGTTTAGCTCATAATATCAAATTACATCACAAAATAAAAGAGGAAGAGAAAAGAGTTAAGAAACCCATATGGATTCTTAACATCTATACCCAAACCCTAAATACCCTTGTTGAATCTTGAGTTCAATCTTGATCTTGAAGTATAAATCCTCCTTTAATTTTGTTCCTTTATGAGTTTTTCTTAGAATCTTAGCTCTCCTAGGGTTTTGAACTAAGAAACTTTAAAATTGTCAAAAGAATCCCTAATTTTCTCTACTGTCTATAATTTATAATGCTTGAATCTGCGTGGTCAAGGCCATGACTCAGAGAGTGAGAAAGGATCACATTGTTGTCTTCTCAATACAGTACCTAAATAGCACCTCACGGCCTTTGGTCACGGTCGTGACCAGACAAACAACTACTGCCTCAAGTCTACCTTGTCCCCCCTTTATACAGAAGCCTCCTTGGCAGTCACTAGCTCTGATCACGGCTATAACTCAGGCTGTGACTACCTTTGATGCTATGTTCCAGCTTATTTTTGCTGTAATTGCACATTAAACTCAATGTTTTCACTTCACTTAGCTCTAGACTGATATTTGGACCTAGAAAAGCTGAAAAACACTAAAACAAGAAAATCAAACACAATTTGAAACAGATAATGGCTAAGAAATGAAGTGAAAATTAGTTATATTTGGCCATTATCAGCAAAAAAATCACAAATGCCATTCCTCAAGGCAACAACAATATATAGAATTGAATTCATAAAGAAATGAGAGGTACTTACTAGAACCTATGACTGGTTCTGAGCCCTCTTCCTCAGAGTCCTAAGACTCCTCAAAGCTATCCACATCCTTAACTATCACCAAGTCTAGTTTCTTTGCTTTCTTGGTTGGTGTCTGGGCTGCCTTTAGTCTTGAAGAAGATCGTGGAGGTGCTTTCACTATAAGAAAACTGCAATTTACCGACCCCGATTACTGATCCAAATTTTTGGGTCGGTAATTACCGACCCAATAATGACACTTACCGACCAAATAAGGGAAAAAATTAAATAAATTATTTACCGACGACTTACCGACCCAAAAAATGGGTTACTAAATTATTGACCCACTTTTGGAGTCGGTAAGTCGTCACTAAATTAGCGTCAAAAATTTATTAACTTTCCACCAGAAATATGCTGACCAGTTTCTGATGAATTAATTGGGTCGGTAATTAGGGATACATTTTTTGGGTCGGTAAGTGGTCAATAAGTATGAGGCGGAAAATTAAATTTTTTTATTAAAATTGGCAGACAAATGAATATATTTACTGACCCAATTTTGAGGTCAGTAGTGGGTTGGTACATTTTTAATATAAAAAAAATTTCACAAATTTTCCCCATAAACATCTGAGCCCTTGCCTTCATTTCATTTCTCACATCACAGAAGTCACTCTCTTTCTCTCACTGTCGCAGTCTCGCACCGACACGCAGGAAGGAGGGGCAATCCTGCCCACTATTCGCCGCTCAGCTACAGCCACTGCCCATGGTCTCTTCCTATAGATGTCATTCTCTTTCCACCCAGAGCCACCGCACACCTTTTTGTTAACCACAAGTGAAGGATGAATACGAAGTTGCACAGCGGAAGCAGAAAACAAAATTTCAGCAATGTCCACCAGCACACTACTGGATAGAAAGCTGCTGGACAGCAGCTCTAGCAGTATTGTCCAGCAGCACTTCTGGATAGAATGCTACTGGATAGTAGCACTGTCCAACGTAAAATTTATTTTTTTGCAAAAATCTGATGTTACTCAGTTTTTTTGGTTTTCAAAACTTTTTAAAACATTTACCATGCCAAAACACTTTTCACATAGTTGGGTTTAGATATTCATTAATCTCTTTAACAAATTACTAAACCCTAAGATGGACCCATAATCAACATCAAGGATCTTTCTAATTATTGTGAAAAACATAATAGAAATAAAGAAGGGTTGGAACGTCTGAATACCTCTCGCCCTCCTTCGTTAAGCTCCCCAAATGTGAAGCCCCTAGCTTAAGACATACCGAGCTTTTCCTAAAATCTTGTTCTCTAGCACTTTTCAAAAAGCTTGAATCCTTCTCTTATTGGAATTACATAAATTCTTGATTCTTACTTCTTTACTTAAGAACTTGAGACTTTGAGAATTGCTTTGGACTTGATGCTCCATCACACTCCCTGTCTAAGGGTTATTAAAAACAAGTTTAAGATTGAAGAAGTATTCTTCAATCTAAACTTCCTCTCAAAATTTGGTGAGAATTTAAAGCTTTCTCTCTCTCTAACTCTAAGAGAGCTTCTCTCTCTAAACTATTGGAGAAGAAGATGAATAGTAAATATGAAACTTATCATCTTGACTTAGCAAAAGATGACAGCCACACACCTTTAAATACCTACTCTTCATCAACTTTATATCACCTAACTTAATAAATGATAAGTGAGGATGATGGGTTACATGTGCTAGTATGCTATTAGCTTAAATTGACTAAGTTATTAGTCAAAGAGTCAATGTAATTAACACATGAATTTTGTAGGAATCATCTTTACCAAATAATTAATCATATCTCATGTAATTAATTATCATCTTAGTCCAAAGTTATTTCAATTAGTCATACCCATTTGTATCTCATACAAACTAAGACATAATTGACATTTTCCTTTTATGAATTGAACATCAAGATATGCTAGGATCCTTATAAATTTAATTACATATTCAATTCTATCATCATTAACAATTAATTAATGTCTTTAATTAATTATTAATATGATACATACAAGTTAATGGGAATCAC
>CAOJBK010364954.1:0-11011 GCA_948294925.1 Codiaeum variegatum | reverse complement strand
AACATATCCTGACTACCCAATTAGAAATGAATGTTGGTGATCATATCCTTTACATAAGCATGGACCTCTCGATCATAATTATCGTGCACTTGAATCCCTTTATTACGGATTCCTGATCTCAGCTAGGGTCATGGAAGAAGTAAAACCCTATGTGCTAAATCGTATGACTTCTATCCGGTATGAGTTCTCGATAAACCAATTCAAACTATAAACTCTTTCTAGTGAACCTTATCCACTCTGGCCAGATATTTGCATATTAAGAATGACCAAAAGTCATAGGATTCCTTTCTTGGTTATCCAAGTTAATGAATCCTTTATTGGTTAAACACTTATCCCAACATACCACTGATTATGACCTTCATTTGCTATATACCAATACATGACTAGCACCGGTATGTAAGTAGTAACAAAGCATAACCACTAATACATCAAATAACATGTCGCCTAAGTCTAAGGATTATATGCATAATCATGATCTAGATGATGCGATATTAACTGGTATGTAACAACTCATGTATCCATCATCTAATGCCACTGTTTAACTTACTCATACCATGAGTATGCTCACGTGTTTTCATGACATCAAATGTCTGTAGCTTGAGACTCACTACCTCCATACCAATAAGTATCTAATACTCATCATGGATGATAATAGAGGTGATGGTCTTTCGGATTAATGGCATCCCTACCAATAATCCTATGACCATGAACAACCTTTAAACCATCTATTTAAAGGGCAATCTATCACTCATATTCTCAAACTCTTTGAGAATAGATTCCTTACAGAATACTTAAGGGATATATATACATTCGATATAAGGAATGTTTTCACTTAAAGAACATATATACAAAAGCCAATTAAGGTTTTCGTTTACATTCACATGCTGAGTGTAAGCTCTAGGGCATACACTGCTAACATATGCTAGATAACATGTCACCTGAAGTCTAAGGATTATATGCACAATTACAATCTAGATGATCAGACATTGATTAGTGGATAAAACCTATGTGTCTATCATCTAATGTCACTGTTCGACTTGCTCATTTCATGAGTGTCCATGTTGTCACGATAACATATGTCTGTAGTTTGAGACTCATTACCTCCATACCAATAAGTATCTCTTACTTGTCATGGATGACAACAGAGGTGACGGTCTCTTCAGATTAATGACGTTCATACCAATAATCCTATGATCGTGAACTTACTTTAAAGTCTATGACAAAAAGAATATGTCTCCATATTCTCAAACTCTTTGAGAATAGATTCTCTTACATAGTACTTAAGGAACATATATACGTCATGCACTAAAATGAAAATGATCATTTAAATGAAAACATATATATTAATTGCCATTAATGGATTAAGTTTATAAATATATACATAAAGTATAGGCTCTAGGGCATACAACCCTAACATTAATGTCCAACCTCTTGCAACTCGTTTCTCTACAACTATAGGCAATTGAAACAAAGAACTCATGAAGCAAATTTACCTGAAAAATTACCATTGTTGTCTTAAACAACATCCACGGTTTTTAAAAGGTTATCAAGGACTTTTTCAAGAGTTTTTTTTTTGTCTTTACTAAGGCAAAACTTTTATTTTCCAGCATTTTTTATTTTTTAGAGTAAAAGAAACATAATTTCAGATTTATTTTTTCAAAAGAAGTTAGAGAAAAAAATATTCAACCTTTTTTTAGTGAAAATCATCGATAAAAAATGTACATATTCGTCCAAAAAGCTAAAGAGATAAAGAGAAGTAAAGAGAAACTTGCCCAACCATTGCCTAACCATAATGTTGTATCAGATCTGTAAAAAAAGAGAGACTAAAACATATAAAGAAACAAAAAAAAGCACAAAAATAGAAGAGATCATGAGAAAGAGAGAACCTTTGATAATTAACAAAAAAAACATCATGTTGTATTAGATTTGAAAAAAGAAAGAGGCTCAAACATGAAAAAAATAAATTAAATTAAATGCCATGGAAATAGAAAAGATTAAGAAAAAGAGAGGATCATCATTAAAAAAAGAAGAAGAAAGAATGAAAGAATTTCATTACAATAGATCTGGTTTTGAACCGAGGCCATGAATAAAGATGTGAAATCCTAATTTGTGAAATGATAAGACATGGAGAAGTTAAAAGGACGTGTTTGTGTGGCTCAAGAATTGTTTCTGTGCAAAATTACTTAGAAACCATTATCTTTTAATTAGCTGTGAATGTAAAGAATTTAAAGTAAGGTTAAATCTGTCATTAAACAAAAGCGATATAAAAAACTAAACGCCAGCTGTCCACCACCATTTATTACCATCGTCTTAGTAACTAACCAAAGAAATTATTTTCATACTAATTATAAAAAAACGTGTTCCATTTCAATTGGGCTGGAGAAGACAATGCATGGTCCACAGAAAAATTTATTTTAAGAATTATTGGCCTATAACATCTTTCTCACTTTTGCAGCAAAGAATAAACAATGAAATATAAGCATATGGTGTCGTTTTAACTCACTCGGCAGCAAATGGAAAAAAACAAAAAAAAACCCGAAACACAACTACATCACCTCAAATTATGAAAATACCTTTGTCGTCCAATCACCTAAAAATTACAAAATTACCCTTCTCTAATTTTGCATCCACCTTTATTTATATTTGGTTGAACACCCGCGCGATGCTGCTAGATTATTACTTCTTATTTATATTATTCATAAAAATAAATGACAATATATACAAAAAAATGATCATTTAGAAAAATAAGAAAATATATTACATTTAAAATATAAATTAATCATCAATAGTAGTGGATTTTTTAAAGGAAAAATTACAAAAATATACCAAAAAAAATGAAATTAATTAAAAAAAATACTAACATATCAATTTTTTTTATAAAAATACTCCTTTTGAACTTTTTTTTTTTACAAAAATATGCTATATATCCGAAATATACATGAAGTATATGTATATGTCACGTATATGTTGCATATATTTCAGGTATATTTTGGATATATGACGTATTTAAAAAAATAAAAAAGTGGTATTTTTATAAAACTTTTCAATGATTGTATTTTTGCAATTAAAATAGAAAAATAGAATGCAAAGTATAATTTTCTCTCTCTTTTTTTTAAACAGAGTTTTTTCAAAAGTTAAATTATTACATAAAATAGTAGAGAGAGAGAGAGAGAGAGAGAGAGAGAGAGAGAGGAAAAATATAATATTTCTTCAGTGTGGTTAACTTTTTTCTTTTTTTAAAAAAAGAGATTTTCTTAATTTGTTTGATCCAAGTGAAACATGAAATGTAACAAAAATTCATTTAATTTTAAGTAATTAACATTTTTCCTTTGTCTTTTTTTTTTGGCTCTCTTTACATAAAGAAATTAAAATTGTATAATTATTACCGTTTTTGTGATTATTATGGCATTAAAGACTTGATTTTCTAACATTTCATTTCAATAAGCAAACTCAAATATAATGTTCATAAAACCTTTCATTAAGAGTTGTGCCTTAAAGATAATGGAATACAAAAGGAGAAAAGAAATAAAAAATCATAAAACTTAAACCTAACACATTTACAAATTTTATCAACATCTACAAAATATTTACAAATATACAAAATAAACATATATCATAAAAATCACTACACCCTTCTCAAAAAATGAATATCACTACACCAAATAGTATTAAAATCAAAAGAAGATAGTTGATTCTTTCAAGATTGACTTGATTTTCTTCATCATATTAATTTGAATAACTATGACAATAACAAAAAACATAAAACTAAAAAAAAATAACATCACTAAAAATCCTAAAATCAACATACAACAATAGGAAGAAGCAAAACTAAGATAATGTTAAACAAACTTACAATGAATGCTGACATCAGAGGATAAATCTGAGTTGAGAAATTAAGCCCAAACACTATACAGACTTGTCATTAACAATTTCTGAATTATTTAAGAGCAATAAACCATGAAATTAATTATTCAATAACTATATCCAATAGTTGGGAAACCTAGATAGGTAATATTTGCTTATAGTCTTTCGGATATATAAAGACAATGACGAAATTAAAAACATCACATAGAGTTTTCTTCATTATTAAAATCTCTGAAAGTTTCTTAATTTTATATCAATAACTCAAAATATTTTCAAATTATATATTATAAAATACATGCAGTTATATTTGAAAAATTCAAACTTAAAACATTAATTAGATTAGTCTCTTTCTCAATTAATCTAGAGTATATGTAATTATGAAGAAAAAAGTTCTTTCTTTATTGTGTGTATATTATCTTTTAAATCAACATATGAACTTAACTATTAAAAATTACTGATAGTCCTTTTCTAACTAAGCAAAATGTAAATATGATTTTGATGAATATAAAATTAAATAATACTTATTTCATAGTAATGGAGGGAGCTTGGTAGATGATAATCTCACCCTCTAGGATTCATCCAAAGCATCCAAATTCTGTAAACCTTACATTTTAATGCATGAAAATTGTTATAATCTAACTTGACTTAATTATAGTAATATTAGTAATAACAATAATATTAAATCAATCATCATGAAGTTTTAGGGTTCTCAATAAGTAATTATATCCAAGTCCTATAACCGAAGACAACAAATATCCTCTATCTTTGTGTGTATTGTTATATATAAATATCAAGATTATACATGTTGAATATATGCTACAATTAAAAAAAAATCATGTCACTTACACTCCTTCACCACTTTACCTAAGTAAACTCAATTTTACATAAAAAATAAAAAAATATATGTTACCTTTACATCACCAACATCATCTATAGAAGATAGAAAAAAACAGTTATAAAGCTAATACTAATGTGCTAAAAGTGTAGTATAACGATCTAAAAGTGTAGCATACTCATAACAATGGCAAGATGGGTTGGTGTAAAAAATAGTAAAAATCTATAAAATTAGATACTCAAGCATATAACAAATTAATGTTTAATATAGCAATAAACAATTCAAAAAGTATCACAACTAGTTCAACGTATCAACATACTAATCTTCCATGAAAGTGCCCAATTCCCATGAAAAGAGTGTCACCTTATAAAGCACACAATTGGATTAGATAAAACCCTATTAAGATCATAATCTGTGTATTTCTCAATACTCATAAGGAAAGAACTTTATTGACTAAATCTATAAAATATCGAATTAAATCAATTAAAACGCATTAGAATTTTAGTCAAAATCAAAATTATTAATTAATGAAAGAAAAATAGAATATAGAAAGGAACATTATTATTACCAGCCATTCAAGCTGTCCTTTCAGCCCTTCAATATTAAGAAGCATAACAACAACATGAGTCATTAAGCCATGTTTGAAATTATGATCAAAATTATTTTATACACAGATTCATATATCTCTATTCTAACTTATTCTTACATTCCTTAACAAATCATAAACTCCTCTAATGATTATATATCTTGAATCTAGCATTGCAATTGCTAGAACAAAGATTTAAATTCCATTTTTCCAACTTATCATAGTATTATTATTGAAACAAAGATTAAAAAATTTAAAGCAATTTAGGCATGAGCTGGTGATTTTGAACAATTACACTATAATTCAAGAATTGAATATAATCAAATTTAAAAAAAAAAATTAAGACTCTTTTACAAATTCATAAATTTAAGACTTGTCCAAAATCCAATCTCACCAATACAAATTTAGTTGTCCAAATATAATGAAGAAAAGATATAAATTGTAAGCAAAATTCACACAAAAGCATAAGAAAAAACCACCAACAACATAAAGTGCACTTACCATGAAAAATAACAAAAATTGAGGGGAATAAGCAAAATCAATTGAAAAGACAATACAAAAAGCAAATTTTGCAAACATTAAAGGAAATAACGAAAAAGATAGAAATAATACCTATGAAACAGAAGGAAAAACATCAATCTGAATGAGCTGGAGTTGCATCAAGCCAACGAAGAAGAAGCAGCTGTGCAAAAACGAAGAGAAGAGAAATTGAGGAAAACCTAACAAGATCAATTGTAAAAGCTACATGAAAATAAAATTTTACAAACATTAAAAGAAATAACAAAAAGAAAGAAATAATACTTAACAAAATAGATGGGAAAAGTTAATCTTTATGGAGTGGATTTTAAAGTAAACAACGATCGCAAGATAGAGGAAGTGATGGGAACAAAGAATGGTGAAGCGGTTGCACAAAAGTGAAGAGGAGAAATGGAAGCCTAACAATAACTCAGCAATATGACATCGTTTTGCATGTCATGGAATGATAAAAATACCCTTTCAGTTTAAATTTTGAGTACAATTAAGTCCTTTAATTTCACTGTTGAGTCATTTAATTTTACTGTTCATTCATATAACTCTATATATATATAATTAATTTTTTTTTAATATTTTTGTAATTTTTTTTAAAAATTAAATAAGTTAACTTTTTTTTTAATATAGTAGATGACTCAACGGGTTGTGAAGTTACATAATAGAGGGTATGTTATTCACATGTCATATAGGTGAAATCACACTTAATATAAGTAGAGTACTCGAATCCGAGACCTCGTGTTCCCAATAATAGTGCTCTTTCTCCCTGGGCATCAACAATAAGGTAACTTGTTTGAGCTGGGACACACTCTAAGAATTGGATGTGCTGGCAATAAATTGGAAAACGCCAATAAAATAAAATAATTTGCAATAACCCTAAAACCGCAAAAGTCAGCTTAAGCAATTGCGAGAGCAGAATGGCGGGTGAAGAAGATGAAACAGCGAAGGCACTATCTAAAAACGCCCAAAAGAAGCTGTTAAAGCAGCAGAAATTCGAAGCGAAGAAAGCAGAGAAGAAGGCACTGGTGAAAGAGCAGAAGAAGAAAGAAGCGGACAGAAAGAGAAAAGAATGGGAAGAAACCCTAGCCGGCATATCGGAAGAGGAGAGAGCAAAGCTGGTGGAGTCGAGAAGAGCTCTGAGAAAGGAACGAATGGATAAGCGATCAGAGGAGAGAGAAAACAAGATTCAGAGACTGACAGAAGCCCAAATTCAGGGCCAAAAATTAGTCATAGATTTGGAATTCTCTCATCTGATGAGTTCATCTGAGATTCACAGCCTCGTTCAACAGATAATGTATTGCTATTCAGTGAACGGAAGATGTGCTAGCCCCTGTCATATGTGGTTGACTGGTTGTGCTGGAGAAATTGAGATCCAATTGCAGAAGCTTCCGGGATTTGAGAAATGGATAATTCAGAAAGAAAGCAGATCGTATATTGAAGCATTGCAAGAGGAGAAAGAAAATCTAGTGTATCTCACAGCAGATGCTGAAACAGAGCTGGACCAACTCGATCCCAGAAAGATATACATTGTTGGTGGCTTAGTTGATCGAAATCGGTGGAAAGGATTAACCATGAACAAAGCAAAAGAGCAGGGAATACAAACTGCCAAACTGCCTATTGCCAATCACTTGAAGATGTCAAGTTCTCAGGTGCTTACAGTTAACCAAGTGATTGAAATTCTCCTTAAGTTTTTGGAAACTAAAGATTGGAAGGATTCCTTCTTTCAAGTAATTCCTCTGAGGAAAAGATACCAAATTGACGACCAATAAACAACTATCAAGTATGTCTCTCTTATGATTTTGTTTTTATTTCAATTATTTAGAATTCAAATATTGGTTTGTCACCTGAGAATTCAATTATTTAGAATTATGTGGGCTATGATCTATTTTCCTTTTGATTTGAACATAAAGCGAGTACTGCCATTTTGGGAGTTTTTCCCCCTTATTGCTGGCATCAGTTGCTCAGACAATAAAGATATCACTGTCATCTTCTTATTCGTTGATAGTTAAAATCTTTTTTTTTTTTGGTGTACTTATATAGAAA
Organism: Codiaeum variegatum; assembly: GCA_948294925.1. NCBI lineage: Eukaryota > Viridiplantae > Streptophyta > Magnoliopsida > Malpighiales > Euphorbiaceae > Codiaeum > Codiaeum variegatum. The sequence continues at coordinate 3,155 of CAOJBK010364954.1, read as the reverse complement.
GATTAAATTCAGAGGCAGAGGCAGAGTCAGGTTAACTGCCCAACAAAATTATTTGCGCTCTAAACATCTGAAGCAGTACTAGCAATAGCCTTCAAATTGCAGCTGCTCATGAGTTTAGAAAGTGATAATAATGCTTACCTTTCTGGCTGTTTAATTCTAGCGATCTGTATTGGTCTGAGTCCTTTTTTTTTTTTTTTGAGAATGGACGACGGTTGCTTGTTAAGGCTGCATAAGGTTTGTGCATGTGTTCTTCACATCTAGGCAAAATAAATATCCCTATGGATAATCAATTTATTGCATACTGTCGGATCTTGTTACATCAAGTATACTAGAGTGCATAATGGAATCTTATGTATATTTTGTTTTACAATCTTTTCGAATGGCTTCCACTAGTTCAGTCACGTATAAGCTAAATTAAATACCATGTAATTCCTGCTAATGCAACATGTGACCAAGAACTGTTAACAAATCTTCAGTGCCACATCACCACCTTTATAGTTCATTCAATTTGCCAAATACTTGCTCTTGTGCTTGTAAGTGTATTATAGTTGCTGCTATCATCCCAGCTACCATAGGGACTTTGGTTTTTGTGGGTTTTGTTTAGTTCTCTTGTTTTTTATAATCTTCCTCATGATAATGTTTCCTCATTTTGGTAGGTGAAGCTTTTACTGTAGCTTTAAAGCCAAACTCACTGATTGTGGTGGGTGTTAGGATTGTATGCCCTAAAACATGTATTTTATATAAATATTTGTAATCTTAATCCCATTATGGCTTTTAATAAATATGTTTCATTTAATGATTACCTTTATTTTAGTGTTTAACGTATATATGTTCCTTAAATCTTATGTTAGAGAATCTATTTTCAAAAAGTTTGAGAATATTGAGACAGATTCTTTTTATCATAGACTTTAAAACAAGTTTACGGTCAAAGGATTTTTGGTAGGAACGTCATTAATTCAGAAAGAACGTCACCTCTGTTGTCACGCATGACAAGTATGGGATACTTGTTGGTATGGATATAGTGAGTCTCATGTTATAAACATGTGATGTCGTGACCATACATAAACACATTAATATGATGAGTAAGTCGAACAGTGACACTAAATGATAGATACCTAGGTTTTATCCACAAGTCAATATTTTATCATCTAAATTATAATTGTGTATATAATCTTACACTTGAGGCGACATGTTATCATAGCATATTGGTGGTTATGGTTTGTTACTGCTTACATACCGATGTTATCCAAATATTGGTATATGACATGTTGTAGCTATAATCAGTGATATGTTGAGATAAGTGATTTTCAAGAAAAGATTCATTAACTTGGGTAAACAAAGAATCTTATGATTTTTTATTGTTCTTAATATTCAAATTCTTGACCAAGGTAGTTAAGATTCACTAGAAAGACTTTATAGTAAGAATTGGTTTATTGAGAATTGAACTGGATAGAAGTCATATGATCTGACATACAGGGAATGAATGAATTTGTATGCACGATAATTATGGTTAAGAGGTTCATGCAATGTCAAGGATACGATCGTCGTCATTTATTTCTAATTAGGTAGTCATGATATGTTATGCTAGGCGTCACTGACAACTTATGGGACTAAGTGTGCCTTGTGGATTACACAGTTGGTGGAAAAAAAATAATTTCCTTTATCTCATTGCTAATTAGGACATGAACCTCGTAAGTCACACAAAAAAATATTTCCCATGGCTTGGAATTAAATCATATTAATAATTGATTAAAGATTTTAATTAATTATTAATGATATTTGAATTAAAATTGTAATTAAATTTACAAAGACCATATCATGTCTTGAAGTTTAATTCATAAAAGGATTAATTTATTTATGTCATAGTTTGTATGAGATACAAATAGACATGACTAAATGAAATGGTTTTGCACAAATACAAAAATAATTAAGTTCTACATGAGATGTAAATTTAATCCACATTAGATGTGGTTAATAAAGAGTTTAGGTGATTTCTACTAATCTTGAGCTTAATCTAGTTAACTAATTGATTAGCCAAATAGTTAATTAGCAACTAGAACAAGCAACCTATCTTCTAACATTCTTTTCCTTAATTTTAGGAATAAGTGGTTAGAGAAGTATGAGTATAAGTAGGGTAAGTTATCAAAAGCTAGAAACTATTCAACATCTTCTCCATAAAGTTAGAGAGAGAAAAGTTTCAAAAATCACACCAAAATAGAGAGAGGGGGTTTATCTTTGAAGATAAGTTCTTTAACCATAAACTCTTCTTCTATTCCTTTGTGAAATGAGTGTGAGGAGAGCTCAAGGTCCAAAACTATTCCTAGAATTTCAAATTCTCAACAAAGGAGCAAGAATCAAAAGCATTTGGGCAACTAAGAGAGCCGGTTCGAGTTTCTTCAAGAGAAAACGAGATTAAGCCTTGGGAAAGCTTCGGTGTGAGACGAGCTAGAGGTTTCGCACTTGAGCAACTTAACGAAGGAGTGAGTTAATATATTTGATACTTCAAACACTCTCCTAAGTTATAATTGTGTTTTGCATAATAATTAATTAAGTATCATTGATTGAGATTATGAGTGCAAATCTAGGTTTAAATGTTCATTAAAGAGTTTAATGAATTACTAAACCATCAATGTTAAAAGAGTTTTGGTATGGAACTAAGTTTTACAAAAGTTTTGAAAATAAAAAATTGAACCGTATTAACTCAGATTTTTCTGATTTCACTGCGCGGCTCGTAGTTTTTCCTTCAAGTGTTATCGGAGCTACCTAATTTTTGTGCAAAACCAGTGTTCTGTCCTTGGATACGACCGTATGGAGTGTTCCATATGACCTTATGATATTGACGGGATAGCTCCCCAAGTTACTAGATTGGCATACGGGCGTATAGAAGAAATGATCGTATAATCCTAAGGGGATTGAGTCTTATGCCACTGGACTAGATACGACCGTATGGAAGTTCTTCTGTACGACTATATAGACAAAACCTATATGACCATATGTTAGCTCAGTAGCTTGGACAGGTTGATAATCATCACATGTTAGTATATAAGAGTTATATATTGATGGAATGTGGTGGTCTTATCATGTATGGATGATCATGGACTTTTAATTTAACAATTGACTTTGTGGAGCATATAATATTCTTTTATTATATAATG
>CAOJBK010364903.1:0-18481 GCA_948294925.1 Codiaeum variegatum | reverse complement strand
AAGTTAGGGTGATTTTTCCAACCGGATTATAAGTATTAGAGAAAGGATTATTTTGAGTTCTACATTGGAATCCATTAAGTACTTGAGCTTCCTCAAGCTCAATAGACGTAGAATCAAAATTGGAAGGACAAACATTAGCACCATTCCCATAGAGTCTACATACATCACATATCTCAAAAATATGAACCGGTGTGCTCCCTTGCTTTTAGAAGTACTCAACTTAGCGAGTCAATTCAGCAATTTGTTGAACCATGTCTTGCCATTTGAAACCTCATGTGCAATAGCTCATCTTTCCCTTACACTATTTTACTAGGAATTAGTTCCAAGTGTCTCAAACAATCTAAAAGTCTCATCAGGGGTTACCTCACTCATAGAACCTCTGGCTGCGTTGTCAATAATTCCTTGGTTATGGTAGGTCAGCCCATCATAGAAAAACTAATTTAATAATTACAATGGATAGTGATGGTATAGGCATTGAATTTGTAATATCTTAAAACATTTCCATAACTCGTGGCTCACTACAAGAAAAAGTACTTCTAGTGACAGGAATTTAGTGAGAGTATAAAAAATCCACCATTAAAAGTATAATTTTTATATATTTGATGAGAGTTCAAAAATCCTCCCATAAAATATGTGAGCATTAATGAGGAACTTTTTATTCTCACTATTAATATCAGCATCCCCTCATTATTGATTAAATGTTAAATGAGCGGTAAAATTTCCCTCCCCTTCTAGGCCAAAATTTTGATTTCCCACCACCAAGAGCTTAAATTTTTTATTTCCGACTTTTTCTTTTTCTTTTTTTTTTCAGAAAGCGTTAAAATAATTTTTTTCCTTTTCCCACTAACTCTCTACTTCTCTTACTCTTTTGTTAAGGCCATCTCCAACGTTCTCTATTTCACTCTGCAAATATCCTTTTTGGAGTAAAATGAGCACTATTCATCTCTCCAATGTACTCTATTTTGTTCTTCATTTTGGTGGACTGTGAACAGTGCCACTCCAAATTTAGAGTGGCACTGTTCACTCTGCATATTTAAAAAAAAAATTTCAAAGTTATATAAAATTATGTGTAAAGAGAATATGCAGAGAATATTCTTTTTGGAGATGAAAATAGAGTAATACGTTGTAGATGAATTTACTGCATTTTACTGTAGATACTCCAAAATAGAGGAAAGTACACTGTAAAATAGAGAATACGTTGGAGATGGCCTTAGGGAACAAGTGCATCAGGCAACGACTAGACAGAGCCCTTGTAAATGCTATTTAGAGACTGGATTTTGTTTTGGCTTATGTGATAAATGAAATGGTTATTGGTTCTGACCATAAGCCTATCATTATAAAATTTGAAGGGTTGTGTTTCAAGTATAAAGGTGGCTTTAGACATGAAAATAAATGGCATTCTCATTCTCTCTGGTCGTCCATTTTCACCATATTTTGAACTTGACACCTAAAGCTGCCAATTTGTGGAATTTTTTTGACAAACTTAAAATAAGTGCTAAACATCTTAAGAGTTAGGCTAAAGATTAGGTTGGTAATTGTCGTATTAATATATCAAATTTGCAAGATAAATTGGAGAAGTTGTACCAAGGGCAATGGGATGAAGAGGCAAAATCTTATGAAAAGGTGTTGCTAAATGAATTGTCATATCAGTGGAAGATGGAAGAGCAATTCTAGAAGCAAAGAGCTAGGCTTGCTTGGCTAAGGGAGGGAGACAAGAATACAAAATATTTTTATTGTACTATTGTGTAAAGGAAGCAGAAAAATCTCATCATTAGACTTAAATCTAGTGAGGGAAAATGACTTTCTAAATCTAGTGATAGAAATACAGAAATATGTTTTTTTTCACTAAATCATATGAAAAAGATGTGCACTATGATGAAGTTGTTGTGATAGTTAAGCATTTCTTTGAAATTGGAATGCTACCATCAGAAATCAACAAGACTTTGATTTCTCTCATCCACAAATTGGAAGGAGCCTCTTAGGTGTTTGATTTTAGGCTAATAGGCCTTTGCAATTTCATTTATAAAATCATTGCTAAATTACTTGTTATGAGGCTTAAACCTTAACTCAATTCTATTATCAATGATACTTAGAATGTTTTCATTTCTAATAGGCACATTCATGATAGTATTCTCATTGTTTATGAAATACTTAATAAATTTAAAAAATCTAGAGCAAAGAAAAATGGAAATTTCTTTATTAAAATTGATATGATGAAAGCCTATGATATGCTTGATTGGGATTTTTTATCTTATGCTCTTACTAAGATGGGCTTTTATAGTGGTTTTGTGAATTTAATTCACCAATGCATTTCTACTATCAACTATTCAGTTTTGATTAATGGCTGCCCTACAACTTATCTTGCTCCATCCAGAGGTATAAGATAAGGGGATCTATTATCCCTATATATTTTCATAGTAGCAGCTACTATTTTTTCAAATATGATACTTAAAGCTCTGGATGATGGGAATCTTAGAGGATTTAAATTCAATAGTAGTAGCCAAAAACTGTCGCATTTAATGTTTGTTGATGATATTGTGCTTTTTGGTGAAGCGTCTGAGAAAGAATTGCTAAAATTCAAGGAAATTTTGACTATTTATGAATGTTGCTCTGGTTAGAACGTAAATTTAGCTAAAAGTGCCATAAATTTCAGTAAAAATATTCCTTTGGAATGGCAAACTAATTTAGTTGAATTAATGGGAATGCTTTTGATGAATGTATTTGAGAAATATTTAGGAGTTTCTTTGCATTGGGGAATGGAAAAAGCTCATATGTTATCCTTTTTTACTCAAAAAATTAGAAACAAAGCTTCTAATTGGAAGAATAAAATTTTCTCACATGCTTATAGAGAAATTTTAATAAAGGCAATTTTATCTTATATACTTGTTCATCTTATGTAATTTTTTTTGCTACCTGTTTCTTTTTATAAAAATATAAATAGCATGCGAGTAAGTTTTGGTGGAAAGGAAATTCTGAAGGCTAAGAGTTGCATTTGGCAAAATGGTCCCTTCTTCCTAAACCCAAAATTTTAGAAGGACTTGGATATAGATATTTCAAGCTTTTCAATTTAGCCCTTGTCTTTAAACAATTGTGGAGGCTTATCACAAATCTTAGTTGTCTTTGGTCTAGAATGTGTAAATCTATTTACTTTCCTGCTTCCTCCTTTTGGAAAGTAAAACCTTCCTCTAAAGATAGCTAGGGTTGGAAAGGTATTTTTGGAGGCAAGAGAGTTTATGAAGCAAGGACTTAGAATGAAAGTAAGAAGTGGCAGAAATATCAAGATTTGGGAGGATCCATGAGTACTTGAGATCCCTAATTTCATTCCTAATCCACCTCAATATGGTTCTAGCAATCCATTCTGGGTTTCTGAATTGATAACTAATGAGGGTGATTGAAATTTGAGTAAATTGTATGCATTATGTTCTCCTAAAAAAGTTTAAAATATTAGGAGTATTAATATTAGTTTACCACATGAAGAAGACAACTCGGTATGTATACATTCCAAATCTGGAATTTATTCTTCTAAAAATGGTTGCAAAAATCTGATTGAGCAAAATCTGGAGAATAAATCTTCAAATTTTGCTTTTCTAGTTTCAAAAACTTTATGGAAATTTGTTTGGAAGCAAAATCTCTATCCAAAGCATGCCATATTTCTGTGGAGGGCCTTTAATAAGGCTTTTCCTACTAAAGACATATTGTTGAAAAGGAAAGTAATTATTAATGATGATTGTGATTTATGTGGTGGTTTTCTTGATTCAATTGAACATGTGCTTTTACACTGTGCATATTTAAAAGTTGTTTAGTTGGCTTTTGATTTGGGTCTTAGAACTGAATCTGTTTCCAATCAATGTTTATGAGATTGGTGGTTGTCTTCACTAACTTTTTTGCAGGATCAAGGCATGAAAAATCCTAGCTTTCGTTTGGCCTTCATTTGTAGGGAAATTTGGAAAGCTAGGAATAATTTTATTTTTAAAGAGAAACTAATTAATCCTCTTAGAACTATCAATGCAACTCTTTGTTTTATTTAGAGTTCAAAAATTCTCTCTAAGATAGAGATCAAGCTTTGGTCACTCTAAGGATTTCAAGATCATCAAGGTGGCTCTTCCTCTTTAAGGTTTTTTGAAGTTGAAGTTAGATGCAACCTTCGATGCTACTTCCAATTTAGCCTATGCAGCAATCATGTTCAGAGATTGTCATAGCAGACTTGTTTTTGTTGTAACTAATAGATTTTTTGTCAATCTATTGTTTCAACCGAAGTTAAGGCTTTTCTTTTTTGTCTTAAATCAACAAAGGGTCATGGAGTCAAGAAATCATATGCAGAATCTGATGCACAATAAGTTATCTAAGCTATTAATGGTGAATTATCTTTACTAGAAATCAGTCCTTTAATTACTATCATGAATTCTTTTTCTAAGTGTTTTGATTCATTTTTTTATTCATAGGCTCCAAGATGTTGTAATAGAGTTTCCCATTGGTTAAAATCTTATGCTAAAAGGAATGTTTGTATTCCTGACATTTATGTAAATCCTCCACCTCAATTTTTTTTTTTGATAAATATGAGAGTTTATTATTTAAAAAGGGGAAAAACCAATTTGAGTGGGGAACTCAAACTGATGAAAAAACCCCTCCTAAAACTAATACATTAGAGATAAGAACAAGCCTCTTGCCCATAGCCTTGTACCAAGTTCAAAGGTACCTAAACTACTCCAAGTAAATAGGAGTCGAATATATTTGTACATGAACTAATAAATCCCATAGCTAAACCCACTATACATAATTGAAGGCCCAATCATAGTAGCTTACCCAATAACACAACATCACCATAAGAACAAATTCCACTGCCTAATGCATATGTGACCCAATATCTCATTGGCTGCCTCAAGACATTAGGTTGAAGCATGAACATAATTGATTTAATCACCTATGCCACCTACATCAAAACATGACAAAAAAAACCGTTGCTGCCACTGTGTTTTACATGCACAAATATTAGGCATACAACTTGATAATGCCCCACTACAGTTAATCGAACCCAGAGTTCTTGCATAATGCTCTAGCCTGTAGCAAAAAAATGACAACAGAATGCATACACCAACAGAATACCAGAAGAAACAAAACATCACTGAGCAGTGCCCCTATCACTACTCAGTTCCTCCAAAACATGAATAAGTTCGAATAGCACATGTACTACAATTCAACAAATCAAATACCATAAGTTCATAGTGCCTATAACTAGGCGATAAGATCCATATCCTTATGAACTCCTTGCTTCACTAGCCCATCTGTGAAATAATTTTGCTCTCTATTGATATGAACAATAGAGACTACATCCAACTCAGATATTGAAGCATCAATGCCATTGAAAATAAGGTGCCATTTCCAAGGAATGTGCAAATCATTTTTATTCAACTAAGCGACGACAGAGACAGAGGCAGAATGTGATTCGACAGAGACATAGGCAGAACTGTGGCTGGACAAACCCATTCCACTCCCCACCATTTCAAAATCATGCACCATACACTGTAGGAGAATCGGCAATGCACAAAGAGGTGAAGGTTTTCTTCTAGGCTCATCGAACAAAAGGGGAAAAGGTTGTCTTGTACCTCAATAGGTCTAATGGCCAGCAGTGAAGGTCCACAAACTTTCTCTATATTACTGTTCTAGCCATAGGGTAAAGTATCGAACATTTTTCTCCTTTTTATTTTATGCTTTTAAGTTTTCTCCTTTTTATTTTAAAATTTTCTCCCAGACTAAAGTTGGTGTCCTTTTGCTACCATCTCCGATCAACTCCTTATTGCTTTGGTAGTATGTCAGACATCAAATCTTGATGATTCATCAATCGAGCTAAATATGGAAGGCTTGAATCTCCTTAGTGTGGGTTTCTTAGCTAGATCAGGTTGGTAGGGAGTTTTTGATGGCCAAGTGCAAATAGGGTAGAGATCTATTTTTATTGGTGAGTTGGGCAATGGTATAGCCATGGCGATTTTACCTATTCAAGTTAGATTCTCCATGGCCTTGGATGGCCAAAGTTAATTTATTATTCTTTTGTTGCAGTTTATTGAGCTTCTTCAATGAAATTGTGGATGTATGGCTTTTCTCTTAATCTTGAGCTTCAACTTTTAATGGATCTTAGTTGGTTTGTCGACATTAGTAGAGTTTCTGTCTATGGTAGCAAAAGGTTCTAGAGGGGTGGAGGAGACTCAGAGTTATTCTAGTAATTTCAATTACAATTTTGGTATCTAAATTAGTTTCAATTTTTTGAATGATAAGTCTATTAATGCAATCTATTGTAAGAAGAATCTGTGATGGAATTTTAAACTCAGATGTAATTTGTTGTACTATACTCCTGTGTTGTACTAAGCCTAATATCTCATTAATAGAATATCTTCACCTTTGGTTAAAATAATTAGATACAATTTGATTAATTTTCTTATTTTATTTAAATTTATATTTTTAATGAAAATTTTTAATAAATTTCATACGATGTAACTCAAAATATTTCGTAAAACATACTAGTTCAAACAATAAGAGATAGTATTCTCCTTTTTTGACAATATGGCGTTAAATATTCAAAAAAAACATACACTTTCTAATACCCTCCATACCCATAACAAAGAATGAAAAAACTAACTCATTATTTCAATTCATTTGATATTCAATGAATAATATATATAAAAATAGGTTAATGACAAAAAATAATCAAGTTACTAAACAAATTTATCAATCCAACATAAAACTTGTGATTTTAATATGATGAAATTGCTGGTTGAGTTCATTTATAGAATGGCTAGGAATTGAATTGAATGATCAATCTAAAATGTACTTGATTCATAGTTACAATGCAATACATCAATGGAACTACAAAAACTAGTTTTGAGCAATAGGGTTTTACTCATAGAATTTTAACATGTTTCCTTGTACTTTTCTAAATATATACAAATAATAAGTTACCATTATGAGTGATAAATGGTAAGAGAGAGAGAGAGTAGTTGGGATTTTAATTTTTTTTTCTTTTTTTCTTTTTGCCAAACATTTTTTTTCTTGGTTACATCACATTGATGGGATTCTAACTTCTTTAAATAGAATGTCTCACCCTATTGCATGTGTAATGTTTTCTGCTTTTTTGCTTTCCTCTTTCTTTGCTTATGCAATACTTTTTTTTTAAAAAAAAAATTAATATTTTTTGGTTTTCCAATTGGCTAATTTTAACTAGCTTATCAAGTCTATTTTCTTTTTATGACTGAGGTGAAGAATGTCACTTGGCTAAGATCCAGTTTTGGAAGCTTTTTCACTTGCAATGTTTGTCATATTTTGTACTAGATTTGTAATAAATGAGGAATTTTCCATTTTTATATATGTAAAAAATTTTGTATTCAATAATTAAATATGTATTTGCTTACAGTTTAGTCCTAACTCAAATGGTAATAGTATTACTCTTTGAATTTAAAAGTTTCGAGTTTGAGTTTCCTTCTCCATATTAAGTGAGATTTCACGTATATGACATGTGTTAAGGAGATTGTTACCTCCTGTTATATAGCTTGCGATCCATTAAACCCTTTATTATATAAAAAAAAATATGTGTTTGCATTGTAAATAATTTGATATTCAAATCTTTTTTCCCTTCTAATTTTTTTGTCAAATTATTTCCCCTTCTAAATTTGAGTCTCTTTTCCCCTCAATGCTAATTGTATTCAATTTCTTTATACAATGAGGTTCTTCAATTTTTTAACATTTATATATCCAAAATTTCAATATATTTATATAATTGGTGATATATTTTATATTTATATTTAATAATCTAATAAGCAAAGGTATTTTTAATTTTAAAGTCTCATTTTCTTCATCTTAAAAATTAATATTAAGTAAAAATAAATTTTAATAAGTAAAAATAAGTTCGTTATAAAATTTATTTAATTAATAAAATTTCATTTTTATCAATAAAAAAATTTAATTTAATAAAAGTAAGGTGAAAAAATATGACCTATTATTAATATAAGCAAGGTAAAATATAAATATCTTAAAATTATATTATAAATAATACTTATTGAATTTTGGTTATTGTTAAAAAAAAAAAGGAAATTATGTAGTTTTGGACTATTTATCTAATACTCCAAAGTGAACTTTCATATCTTTATGTTGCCTAATATTTCCTACTAAAACTAAAATACAACAATTTATATTTTTAAAGAAAACTAATTTAAAAAAAAAAGGAAAAATGGGATTGGCTGAAAATGTAAGTAAATGGACTAAAAATAGAGAAGCAATTAAATGGAAAAGAGCAGAAAGTGGAGAAAGAGCCTTAAGCAAGAGGATTTTGCAGAAAAATACACTGTAATAATTGTACGGTATATGCGTGAGCACAGAGAAACATACAAAATCCACTTTTTCTTTTTTTGTTTTTTAATTTATAGACAAGATCATATTTAGTGTGAAGGAGATTATTCGAACTCGAGACCTTTCGTTCTTAATAATTATGCTTTTGTCATTTGAGTTAGTTCTCACTTATTCTTTTTTTTTTAAAAAAAAATTTATACAATGGAGGGCCTAACAAGCTGTGAGACTACACAATAAAGGATAATTTATCCCTTAACACGTGCCATATAGACGAAATCACATCTAATGTAAAGGAAAAGACTTAAACTAGAGATCTTTCGCTTTCAGAAGTATTACCTTCACCACTTGAACTAGACTTCACTTGATTTTTTTTTTTATTATTATTTTTATTAGTGTCATAAATGAATTTTATTTATTTAATTTGAATAATTCCACTGAAAATAAGGAATATATTTATTTTAGAAATTAATATACAATTGCAAAGGAATTTGTAGTGTCAGCCTTTACATTTTTTATTTGTATTTTACTGAGATGTAAATAAATAAAAATATTAAACTCTAAACCCATATGATTAAAGCAACCTTTTATCCTTCTTAATTATCTAAAAACAGACTAGTTTTATTCACTTTGGAAGTGATTAATTCTTATAAAAAAAAGATTAAATGTATATAATTTTTATTATTTAAAAAAATTAAGAATAAAAATGTTAGAGGAATCCCAAGATTTGCACAAGATTTTCTGACAGTTTATTGGAATTTCACTGCCACAAATAATACTAGTAAAAAATAGCAGTGCAGTTTTTTAAGTCAGTGATTAAAAAAAAATTGTAGTGAGTTTTAGAAAAAATGCAGTTGAGATTTTTATTGTTATGATAACTGTTTGGGATAAATTGTGAAAATTGGAAAACTATTTTAAGAAAATAAAAAAGATTAAAAAAAAACTCAAATTATTTAATTTTCTAAAGAAAAATGAAAAGTTTGAGATTAAAAATTACTCTACTTAGTGTTCTATAATTTTTTCTTCTTCGATAAATAGTATTTTTTAATTAATTTTTTCTATATAAAAGGAGAAATAAAAAAATCTGATTTTTTTAAAAAATACAACTAGAACTTTTTCAAAAATAAAAGAATTTTTTTGTTTCAATAATTTTGTTAGAATTCAAAATTTAAAAATATTAGATCTGGAAAAATATTATATTTTTATAAATATAACTTATTTTATTTCATCATCTACAATGTCTTACTTTTACACTAGTCATAGATTTAGATCTCTCTCACTAATTCTTTTTTTCTATTTAAAGATCTTTAATATTATTATTTAATAATATTTTTTTTTACTAATTTGTGTGATAAATGTGTAACTTTTAAATGATTATAGTGGAAAGTAATTTACTTATTAAAATGCTAATTTGATTTTCATATGCATAGACATTAAAACACTAATGCTTAACTTAAATAGCAAGATTAGGGATATAATCTATTTAGGTGAGAAATTAGAAGAATAACCCTGAAACTGAGGGAGGATATTAGTTGTGTTAGTACTGAGGTTGAATATAAATGTCATGACTAATATACGATATCTGAGATTCAATTGTTAAGTATGTTGTTGAAAGAGCTTCATATTACTATATTTTAGATTCCCATATTGCATTGTGACAATATTTATGCTTTAGCATTTGCCGCAAATCATGTTCACTTCAAATGAAACATGTAGAAGCAGATGTACATTTTACTAGGGAGAAGGTCAACACTGGAGAGCTCAAGCTTGAATTTGTTTCTTTTCAGTTTCAATTAGCAGGTTTATTTATTAAGAGCTTGTATTCTCCAAAACATTTGTTCTTTTATAACAACTTGATTGAAGATTGATCAAATCGTAGTTCCCCTAGAAGAGAAATTTAAAGAAGAATCCTCAAACTGAGAGAGGGCATTATCTGTGTTAGTATGGGAGCTGAAAATTGTAGTGTTAATGTGTTAGTATGTTAGTGTTGAGTTTGAGTGAGCTATGAAGTTAGTTATAGTTAGTAACGTGCTACTGAGTTAGTTATAGAGAGAGAAGAGGCGAGTAACAAGCTCTCTCAACAACTTGCATTGCTATCTTCATTCTATAATAACAGAATCTCTCTTTATTTTTCTTTCTCTGTTTCTCATTCTTTGTTTTATCTTCTTTAATTATGAATCTCAGAACATTTTCATAATTGAGCCGAATCGAACTCGAGTATTGGGCTACTCAAACTCAAGCTCGTGCTGAGTTTTAAATAGCTCAAGCTCGAGTAAATTATCAAGTCCAAACTTAATCGAGTTGAGCTCGATCTTAAATGAGAAATAGAATAATTAAGTAAAATTAAATCAAAACAATTTCAAACTCGACTCAATTATTTAAGTTTTTCAAATGAATTAGAGCTTGACTTATTGAAGTGGTAAATAATAGTAATATATAATAGTAAAATTATAAATATGAAGAAGCTCGATTAGGTTCGTGAGCCTGTCGAACTGAGTGATCAAGAGCTTAAACTTGACTCGACTTAAATTGAGTTGATTTCGAGTAATTTTCAAGATCTCAACTAACTTTCTAGTTGACTCGACTCACTTACACTTATAGGCAAGACTATTATTCTTAAGAGCGAGAAATATTGCATTCAAATCTTCTTTTCTATTATTAACAGAAAAATAATTATATATTGTCACACAACTGAATTATTTTTTCTACTAGTCATTACAAATATAAACTTTTACATATTAAAAAAAAAAACTTTCCAATTCTAAAATTACAAAATTTTAATATTTTTACTCTTGGTAAATTTTGAAATCTAGAAGTTTAGAGGGACATGGCCATTTCTCGACCCACAACTCCATCATTATATATATGCCATACTTCTTTTTAATTTTTTTTCCCCAATAATACTCCTTTTCAATTATAAAATAAGAACACTAGTCATAGAAATTACCAATAACTACATAAATTATATCACATTTTCATGTTAGACTTAAAAAAATTAAGGAATTAACTATTGAGTATAGACTCAGAAATCAATCATTTCACAAGATGATTATTATTTTTCAATTAATTGTATGTAAATTTATATAATAATTAATTATTATTGTGGATAAACGAAGAGGGTGATGCAGTGTAGAGTAAGAATTTGAGTGACAAATTCACATGAGAAAAGGCTGTGTGTGATAGAAACATAATAAAGGCAAAGAAAACAGAGCAAACCATGCAAGAAAGGTAGTGCTTGGTTGAATTAAAACGTCTGAATTTATAAATTAATTTATTAAGATTAATTATTATTATTATTACTGTATTTTAATTATTATTATTATAATTCAACTGTTGGCTTTGCAAGAAAGAACTCCGGATTTAAAGGGGCAGAGAAAGAACAGAGAACAAGTAAAAGAAGTTAAGGTTGTAAAAGAAAAAAATAATAAAGTTATAAACTTCGAAAATTTTTTTATTTTAACTTTGTATACTTTTTAATCTTTTAACTTGTATAAGAAGCCAAAAAGCTTTTTAAAATTGGAAAAAACATGATCAAGAAATCAACCAAAACCAATCTTGGTTCTTGTATCCAATAATAATTATTAATTTTTTTTTTATAAAATAATAAAATTTTAATGGGTTTATTTTAATTTTTTAATTCTTGAAGCTATTCTAGTCAAAAACCCATCTTTAAGTTTCACACACAACACGGGGTTGTTCTGTCTAGTGGAAAATTCACTCTCTTTTTTTTTTTCTGTCATTTTCTATATTTTTTTACATTATAAGAAAAACCCATTTGGTGAAGAAGATTGAGTAGTAAAAAAAACTGAAAAAATAAAGAAAAAGAAAAGTAGAAAAACCCAAGAAAGGGATTAAATAATAAAGGAGAGAGAGAGAGAGAAAGAGGAGAAGAAGGAGAGAGTGTGAAGCTTAAATTAAGCTTATAAGTTAAAGAGAGAATCAAAAAAAGATTTAATCTTTTTGTCAAATGTCACAAGATTTTCAAGAAATAAAGACAATTGAACAATGGAAATGGTCTGAAATGCAAGGGCTTGAACTTGTTTCCCCTGCTCCTCCTTCTATTGACGCTTTTAAACCAAACCCTTCTTCTTCTTCTTCTCCTATAACACAAAATTCAACAGTAAATAACAGTAAAGAAACCCAAGAACACCAAAGAAGAGAAATGGAGGCTAATAAGAAAGATGGGTCTACAAGTAGTAATGGAGAAAAGGCAGGGGAAGTTGCCACAGTTGGGTTTGGAGAGTTATTTAGATTTGCTGATGGGTTAGATTATGTGTTAATGGCAATTGGGTCAATTGGTGCTTTTGTACATGGTTCTTCTTTACCACTCTTTCTTAGGTTCTTTGCTGATCTTGTTAACTCTTTTGGGTCTAATGCTAATGATATGGATAAGATGATGCAAGAAGTTTTAAAGGTAAAACAATCAAATTCTAAAATTTTTTAAAAAATCCAATTCTGGGGTTTGATTTAATCAATGAAATTAACAAGTTGTGATGTTAATTTGCTTAATTTGCAGTATGCATTTTATTTTCTTATTGTTGGAGCTGCAATTTGGGCATCTTCTTGGGCAGGTTTGTTCTAAAACTCCGTTTTTTTCTTTACTTTACTCTGTTTTTGAAACAGAGGATTTGAATTGAATTAACAGAGATATCATGTTGGATGTGGACTGGAGAAAGACAATCAACAAGGATGAGGATTAAGTACTTAGAAGCAGCTTTAAATCAAGACATTCAGTACTTCGACACAGAAGTTAGAACCTCAGATGTTGTTTTTGCTATTAACACTGATGCAGTTTTGGTTCAAGATGCCATTAGTGAGAAGGTGAAAAAAACAGAACAAAATTCCCCTGTTTTAGTATCTAGTTTTTTGGATAAAAATGTGATCTTTTTGGTCTTTTGTTGTGTGCAGTTGGGCAATTTCATTCACTATATGGCAACATTTGTGTCTGGATTTGTTGTGGGTTTTACTGCTGTGTGGCAATTAGCACTTGTCACTTTAGCTGTTGTTCCTCTTATTGCTGTAATTGCAGCCATTAGTACCAACACATTGGCTAAGCTATCTGGCAAAAGCCAAGAAGCTCTTTCAGAAGCAGGAAACATTGTAGAACAGGTAAAAGAAATTGAAGGAAATGCAGTTTCTAACTTAAGTTTATATGACTTAAAGTTTCCATCTTTTAAATTTTTTCTCCATTTTAGCATATGGGTGAACTTAAAGTTTCCATCTTTGGAAATTTTACTCCATTTTAACATATGGGTAGGCTTAAAGTTTCCATCTTTGGAATTTTTAGTACATTTTAGCATATGGGTGGACTTAAAGTTTCTATCTTTGGAATTTTTACTTCATTTTAACACATGGGTGGGCTTAAAGTTTCCATCTTTGATATTTTTTATCCATTTTAGCAAATGGGTATGTGCTAATCTGAACCAAAATTGCAGACGATAGTTCAAATTCGAGTCGTAATGGCCTTTGTTGGGGAATCAAAAGCATTACAAGCATATTCATCAGCATTGAAGATAGCTCAAAGGATTGGTTACAAGACTGGATTTGTTAAGGGAATGGGCCTAGGAGCAACTTATTTTGTTGTTTTTTGCTGCTATGCTTTGCTTCTTTGGTATGGAGGTTACCTTGTTAGGCACCATTACACTAATGGAGGACTAGCCATAGCCACCATGTTTGCTGTCATGGTTGGAGGACTGTAAGTACTCTTGTTTCAATTACTGCCAGTAATTTTTTTTTTACCCTTATCATTTTTTTTTACCAATTTCTTGGCAGAGCTTTAGGCCAATCTGCACCTAGCATGGGTGCATTTGCAAAAGCCAAGGCTGCAGCAGCGAAAATATACAAGATAATTGATCATAAACCGGCTGTCGATAGAAACAGTGAATCAGGACTAGAATTAGAGTCAGTTACTGGATTAGTAGAGCTAAAAAATGTGGACTTTTCATACCCATCTAGGCCAGATGTTAGAATTCTCAACAGTTTTACTCTAAATGTTCCGGCTGGCAAGACAATAGCTTTGGTTGGCAGTAGTGGCTCTGGTAAAAGCACTGTGGTTTCCCTCATTGAGAGATTTTATGATCCTGACTCAGGTAAACTCTTTGCTACTATAATTTCAACCTATAAAGATTATACCTTTACTTGTAAAAATGCTCATCTTTTGCTATTTGAAGACATTGTGTTATTATAAAAGTTCAAAACTTTTGTTTTCAGGGCAAGTTTTGCTTGATGGGCATGATATAAAGACATTAAAATTGAGATGGTTAAGGCAACAAATAGGACTTGTAAGTCAAGAGCCTGCCCTCTTTGCTACAACTATTAAAGAGAACATATTATTGGGTAGGCCAGATGCTGATCAAATAGAAATAGAAGAGGCTGCAAGAGTTGCCAATGCACATTCATTTATTGTCAAGCTACCAGACGGCTTTGATACTCAGGTTCGTGTTTCGCTTTTAAATCCCACATCGAAATATGATAAAATATGTAAACATTGATAATATATGAAGCTCAGACACTTAATTCACTTAGTGTGTCCCCGTTTCGGAAACTCGAACACTCGTAAACCTACGTTTCCTTCCCAATATTTTTTGAAAATGCTGTTTCCACATGTCCTGTGTCCGTGCAACATTGTTGATAATAAACTTGTTTTGGTAAGCATCAACTCATTTTAAAGACTTGGAATTTCTGAAAATGGAGTCTCAAGTAAGTTTGAATTAAATGGCTAACTACTCCATTGACAGCTGAGAGAGCTGGGGTGGGGCAAAGTTGGTAGCTTTAGAAATTATGGAAATTGACTAGTGGGGATCATATGTTTTGTTTTTTATTTTTTTAAAAAAAATTATTGAATTAAATTGATAGTTAGCTTATTTGGTCAACAAACTTAAACCTAACATTATTTATTTGTTTATTGGAAGTCAATGTGGGGATGTGTTTTGGTCATTCATGCATTTTGAAGGTAACATGCTTCAGTCAAACAATCCAAGTGCATAAATAAGGTTTAAATAATTCTATATACAGAAATTAAGGCAAAAAAATAAATAAATAAAAAGAAAATATTTAAAAAAATAATCAAGGCCATGGAATCTTCTTCATGAGATATGTTGGTCTAATTCTTGGGAAAATTAAATAAAATTGAACATTAGAAGTAGAATAAGAATCTTTATGATGTTGACCAAGCAAGGAGGATTATGAATAAATAAATAATAATGAATGAGTTAATAGATATAATAATTATTTATAGACAATGATTTACATCATCAACAAGCAAGAAAGTTTTGATCTTTAATTAAAATTTACTGCTTACATATTAAAAACTGATCAGCAGAATTAATTTGAAAAGATTATTAATTTGTCGAAAATAGCAATAAGCATCGGTATACTAATATCGAAAATGGCAGGTAGGTGAGAGAGGCCTGCAGTTATCTGGAGGGCAGAAGCAGCGAATAGCTATAGCAAGAGCAATGTTGAAAAACCCGGCAATTCTGCTTTTAGATGAGGCGACAAGTGCATTGGACTCCGAGTCAGAAAAACTAGTGCAGGAGGCTCTTGACAGATTCATGATTGGGAGGACAACTCTTGTCATAGCCCATAGGCTTTCGACAATTCGTAAGGCTGATCTTGTAGCTGTATTGCAGCAAGGTAGTGTCACTGAAATCGGAACCCATGATGAGCTTATTGCTAAAGGAGAGAATGGTGTTTATGCTAAACTTATTAGAATGCAAGAGGCAGCTCACGAAACTGCTTTAAACAATGCTCGAAAGAGCAGTGCGAGGTGCTTGCGTCGACTTAGCTTCAGGTTTTCTTGGCTAAGTTTGTAAACTGACAATGTTTGTTCATCTGCAGGCCATCAAGTGCGAGGAACTCAGTAAGTTCTCCGATAATTGCACGTAATTCATCATATGGTCGATCACCATATTCGCGGAGGCTATCTGACTTCTCTACCTCAGACTTTAGTCTTTCCCTTGATGCTACACACCCAAGTTACCGTCTTGAAAAGCTTCCATTCAAAGAGCAAGCTAGTTCATTCTGGCGTCTTGCGAAGATGAACTCTCCCGAATGGGTTTATGCACTGGTTGGTTCTATAGGCTCAGTTGTTTGCGGCTTCCTCAGCGCATTCTTCGCCTACGTCCTCAGTGCTGTACTCAGTGTTTACTATAATCCAAGCCACAGTTATATGAGCCGAGAAATTGGAAAATACTGCTATTTGTTAATTGGTCTTTCGTCAGCTGCCCTAATTTTCAATACACTGCAGCATTCCTTCTGGGATAGAGTAGGAGAAAATCTTACGAAACGAGTGAGGGAGAAAATGTTAGCAGCAGTGCTTAAAAATGAAATGGCATGGTTTGATCAGGAGGAAAATGAAAGTGCGAGGATTGCGGCAAGATTAGCACTTGATGCCAACAATGTTAGATCAGCCATTGGAGATAGAATTTCAGTGATTGTACAGAACACAGCGTTAATGCTAGTTGCTTGCACGGCTGGGTTTGTTTTGCAATGGCGGCTCGCCCTTGTCCTAATCGCTGTCTTCCCCTTGGTTGTTGCAGCCAACGTTTTACAGGTTTGTTTCTTCAATTTGTGAATGAGTTTAATTTCTAATAGTCGCTGATATCGATTGCCTTCTTCGTTGAATTTTCGACAGAAAATGTTCATGACTGGTTTTTCGGGTGACTTAGAAGCTGCTCATGCCAAAGCCACACAGTTGGCAGGTGAGGCAATAGCCAATGTAAGAACAGTTGCTGCTTTCAACTCGGAGACTCAAATAGTTAGTCTATTCAGCACGAATCTTCTGATTCCTCTACGACGTTGCTTTTGGAAAGGGCAGATAGCTGGAAGTGGGTTTGGAATAGCTCAGTTTTGTCTCTATGCTTCTTATGCTCTCGGTCTTTGGTATGCTTCGTGGCTCGTGAAGCACGGGATTTCAGATTTCTCAAAAACTATCAGAGTTTTCATGGTCCTTATGGTTTCTGCCAATGGTGCAGCTGAAACATTAACCTTAGCTCCTGACTTTATAAAGGGTGGTAGAGCGATGCAGTCAGTCTTCGATTTACTTGACCGAAAAACTGAAATTGAACCTGATGATTCAGATGCTACTGCAGTTCCTGACCGTCTTCGTGGAGAAGTTGAACTGAAGCATGTAGACTTCTCTTATCCTACTCGGCCTGATGTCCCCATTTTCCGCGACTTAAACCTTCGTGCACGAGCTGGAAAAACTCTTGCACTCGTCGGTCCAAGCGGGTGCGGTAAGAGCTCGGTCATCGCCCTTGTGCAGCGATTCTACGAGCCATCATCAGGACGGGTCATGATTGACGGGAAAGACATTCGAAAATACAACCTCAAGTCCTTAAGAAAGCACATTGCTATAGTTCCTCAAGAGCCGTGTCTTTTCGCTACAACCATATACGAAAACATTGCTTACGGACACGAATCAGCAACCGAAGCTGAAATAATTGAAGCTGCAACTCTAGCCAACGCTCATAAGTTCATTTCAGGATTACCAGACGGTTATAAAACATTTGTAGGAGAAAGAGGAGTACAATTATCCGGCGGACAAAAGCAAAGAATAGCGATAGCTCGAGCTCTTATAAGAAAGGCAGAACTCATGTTACTCGACGAAGCAACAAGTGCATTAGACGCAGAGTCTGAAAGGTCAGTCCAAGAAGCTTTAGACCGAGCTTGTTCAGGTAAAACAACCATTGTTGTTGCACATAGACTATCAACTATAAGAAATGCTCAAGTTATTGTCGTTATCGATGACGGTAAAGTAGCTGAACAAGGGTCTCATTCTCATTTATTGAAAAATTATCCTGATGGGTGTTATGCAAGAATGATACAATTACAAAGGTTTGCACATAGTCAAGTTATTGGTATGACTAGTTCAGGTTCAAGTTCTTCAACTAAACCGAAAGACGACGAAGAAAGGGAAGGTTAAATTAATCGAGATAAAGAATTATCAGTAAGAGGAGTATATTTCAACATACCCCTTCTGTGATTTTTGAGTTTTTTTGTTATCTTTTTGTTCAAGTTTTAATGGTATAGTATAGTATTGTGTATTATTGTCTAATTATTTTTTTTTACCATATATTCTCTAATCTTATGAATCTTTCCTAAGGAAACAAGTATGACAATTACATTAATGAGATTGAAATATAGTGAT
>CAOJBK010364901.1:0-16704 GCA_948294925.1 Codiaeum variegatum | reverse complement strand
ACTTATTTCATACATATTGTCCCCAATATGTTGAAAATAAAAATAAAGAACAAAGAAAAGGGAAAGAGAAAACTTGCCCAAAATTGATTATTTCTAACGAAAAGCCTCCAAGGATGAGGCTGGCAGTACTACTATATTACCATACAAAATAGAAGCTCACAAAATAAATGGTTACAATAATATAGTCATCCAAAAATAAAAACAAACACACCAAAAACTAATGAAATTAATTATAAAATAAACAAACTAAACGGTAAGTTCCCTCCCACCCAATGCTTCTTTAACATCGTCTTAGTTGGATGTTGAGGTAGGATTAACTTACCTTAGAGGAATCAAACCTCTCATCATGGAACCCAATTTAATATTTTAGAACTATACTTTTCTAAGGTTTGATTCAAATAGTGCCTCAAACTTTTTAAACAAGACTAAAAAATAGACTTGGGTAACCATACAAGATTACCCTTTATTTTAAAAATTTTTCTCTTTTTCTTACCTTTCTTGCCCTTTTTTTGGCTTTCCTTTATTTTGGCATTCATTCTTACCTTCAATTTTTTGGTATGCTTACCGACTTTTGAGCCGGTTTATTCTTGACCATAGTCAAAGGCAAATTTTCAACTTGAGATTTTAGTCTTTCTTTTTCCTTCACAACATAACACTTCATAGAGGCATTATTAACCATATTAACTTTATCATTTAACAATTTTTGTTTAACTGTTGTTTCACATAAATTGACTTCCTCATGTGCTATAGTGTGGGCATGAATCTTTAGTAGTTGAAAAACTATTTGGTCATTACCCACTCTTAAGGTCAATTTTCCCTCATAGACATATATGATGGCTATAGTAGTTGCTAAAAATGGTCTCCCTTAAATGAGTGAGTTCTCAACATTGTCATCCATTTCAACTACCACAAAATCAATGGGAAAATTAAATTTCCCAACCTTAACTAACACATCATCAATTACCCCTTTAGGATGAATAATTGATTTATCAACTAATTACATTTGAAGATGAGTTGGTTTAGGTTCTCCAAACCCAAATGCTTAAACTTTTAGGGGCATCATACTAAAACTTGCCCCTAAATCAGCTAAAGCTCTATCTATATGAAAATTACCTAAAGATAAGGAATAGTAAAAATACCTAGATCTTGAAGCTTTTAAGGTAGCTTTGTTAGGTTACAAGAGCTTTTGTCTGACCACTTCACCATGGACATCTCTTTCAATCTCTCTTTCTCAAGAAATTCCTCCAAGATCTTCACATACTTTGGCATCTGGATCAAAAAATTGTCCAAAGGCATATTTATATTAATTACATAAAAAGAGTTAAGAGTTTACCTAATTGAGCAGCCAAAGGATTTTTCATAAGCCATGACAAAAAAGAAATAGGAGGTGCATATCTAGATAAATGCAATTCTAAATCTATGCACTCCTCCATCTTCTCAACCAACTTTTCCACATGCTCATCCTCAATTTCTGCCATCACCTTTTCTTCCTCATGCTTATCCTAGCTAATAACATATATGGCCTTAGCTTTCTCAGGTTGGCTAGGTAATTTTCCTCTCTAATTAACTTACAACTGGGTGGTAACCTAACCAACCTAAGTCTCTATCCTCCTCATTGATGCTTCAAGGTAATCTCATCTTCTATTAGTGACCTTTTGAGCTTGAGTACTAACTTGAATGAAGGTGTTTAAGCTAGTCTCCACTGTGGAAAGTCGTTGGCTAAAATTAGATGATTCTCCTCGGCCTTGTTGTTCACTTTGCATCATCTAAAACTGCGATTGCTATTGTTGAGGTTGTTATGGTTGATTGTTGTTCCTTTAACCAAGGTTATATAACATGGTTATTTGAATAAGGGTCATTGCGAGCCCTTGGTTGAAATCCACCCAATCCTTTCACTTCCTCTAGTTCACTTCCATCAGTATCATAACTAAAAAGACATACATTTTCACCATGGCAGTAGATGCCACAAACCCCACACATCTCTTGAGTTTAAGCCAGTGTGTTACCCTTTCTTGTCAACATCTGAACTTGGTGAGTAAGCTTGGCTATTTGCATAGCCATATCTTTATTATGTGAACAATCTTGAGAAATAGCTCACCTTCCCCTCACACTTTTTTTTGGGAGTTAGCTCCAATAATCTCATACAATTAAATAGCCTCCTCGATGTAATCTCACTCATTGAGCCACCAGCAACATTGTCCATAATTCCTTTGTTCTGATAAGTCAACCCATCCTAGTAAAATTAGTTGAGCAACTAAAGTGGAAAGTGATGGTATGGACATTAAATTTGCAATATCTTAAAACATTCCCAAGCCTCATAATAAGGCTCACCATCAATTTGTAAGAATGTCACAATCTTTGTGAGAAGATCAATCATTTTCTGATGAGTGTAGAATTCTGTATGAACTTGTTGTAAACGTCCTCCCAAGTTGGGAAGGAATCAGGAGGAAGGGTCATAAGCCAAGTATTAGCAACATCTTTTAAGGTGTAAGGGAAATACCTCATCTTTAGTTGATCTTCCGTAAGATCATGAAGGGGAATGGTATGAATGATGGAATACAAATCTCATATGAAGTTAAAGGAATCTTCATTATCCACCCTATAGAATGAAAATAACATGTTATAATGTATTGATTTTAGCTCATAAATCCTCAAAGTTGTATTTGAATGGATACGTGAGGTTGTCGTATTAATAATTGGCTTGGAAAACTCCTTCATGAATCATCTTTGATTCCCTGTGATTCTTGGTGGGTCAATTATCTCTTGATCCCAATGGCATTGGTTTTTCGGATCTACAATCTCTTCCCCATTTTGATCTTAGGGTGGGATGTCTATGGATGATGGATCTTCTGTTATTTCCAACATCATGATGTCCACTTTAATCCTGAGCACATTATCAACCATAGGAAGAAGTTCTACTTTAAGAGATCTTCTTCCGCTCATAAAATTCGAAAAAGGAAAAGAAAAATAAAAGCAACAAACTAAAATTAAAAAATATCCATAAGAAATAAACAAATAAAGCCTAGCAAGCTCCAAAATATATTGTCCAATAGCGATCATAAGTAAACAAGCTATTGTACTATAGATTGAGGACCCAAGGTTGAATCTATTAAGGAACTCGCATTACGTTATTGATTTGTTTCAAACTTGAAATAAAAAGTAAAAATAATTTGGTGTTTGGAAAATTAACTAAGCAATTAAACTAAAACAAGTAAGATAAATGTCTGATATGCAATGATATGAATGGGTCTAGATATCTAACAATCCATAGTCAATCGCTTATGAACTTAAGCAATTGGGTCAATCAACTATGCCAAACGATCCAATTTTCAATACAATCATTCAATAGAACTTATTCTATTAGCAATCACATTCATAGAAGTAATCTAACGAAAACAAGCATCAAACATTGAATTTAATCCTAAAACTTATATTTCTAATTCATTTTAGAATCTCAATTACATGGGTTCAGGGTTTGAATTTCCACTCTCGTTCCATCACCCAAACCCTTAATAAAACAAATTAGAGATCAAAAAATAGTTTTTAATCATTAAATCAATTCATGTTTAGCAAAGGCTTGGCAAAAACAAAGAAACTCAATCACTACATTCATATCATAACTACTTCATGCTCAATCTCTAGACAATGAAGAATTTATCTCATACTTGTAATATTACTCAATAAATTAACATTAAAATCAATGGAAAACATGACTAATCTCTTAATACAATGATTACCCAAAAAGAATTAAAGCAAAAGGTTAGGAGTATATGCCTCAAAGAGAATTGCATAAATTCTCAATATCCTTAAAGAATTTCAAATTCATTCTTAATTACAAACCAAATCCAAAATAAAATAATGAACTCTATGGAAGTATTTGATAAAATCTAAAAAGAAAGAGTTAAAATCCTCTAAATCAGAGTATCTATATCTAAATTCTATGAAAAGTATAGAATTGAATACTTAAATCTACTGAAAATAATGAATTTATAGTTGCAAGAAAATCACGTATGTACGACCCAAACAGAAGCGCATAGGACCGTACAGACACCTTCCACCCATTCAAACTCTTCAATTGACTTCAATAGGTGGTATGATCCAAACGCTAATGTACAATCCAAATGAAGGTTGGCACGGCCTCATGAAAATGATGCAAACTAGCTTAGTGGGCAGTATGGGCTAGTCTCTTACGCATGGTCCGTAGCTGAATTAGCACTGCCTCATACAAAGGGTGCTCTTTAGTTTAGAGAGGTGTACACCTCAAATCAATCCACATGGCCATATGAGCCATCTGCACCATCCCATATAGGGAACTTTTCCTTGGAACCTCCAAAAATTACATACTTCAATCTTCGCTCACTCAGGAATCTCATTTTTTGTTTCGAAAACACCCACATGGATTCCTAAATTTTACTAAACACCACTAAACAAACCAGTTAAGTACAATTTCTTTTGGAGAAAAACTAACTTAAATATAGGAGAAAACATAGGAAAATATACCCAGAACAGTCGACGACGTCGAGCGGTGAGCCGAGACTGGTGGCTGGCGATGGTTTGTGGGGTCTTTTGCGTGCAAGCACAAAGGGACGTTGGTTTGCAGTTCCCGTCCACCCATACTACTGTGATTGGCACTACCATCTCCTGCTCCTGTGGCAGTCTGGTGGCTGCGGAAGGTGTAGGATGATGGTCAGGACCCGAATGATGATGGCGCAACCCCTTCCCCTCATGGAGAGTGATCACAGTATGAGTCTATATGTCTCCTTGCTACTAGCTCAACTTGGTTTGCTGCTGCTATTGTCACAGGATCGGTGTTGGGTGGTGACTTCGGTTACTATCCTAGTGACGACAGTTTAGTGGAGAGGAGGCTCTATGACTGTTGTTCCGATGGGTTTTGGGGAGAGAGAAAAAAAAGTTTTGATTTGTTGAGTTTTGAGCAAAATTAGAAAATAATGATTTTGATTTTGGAAAGGGGTTTTGTTGATTTTGAAATATGAAAATTTTGGGGAAAGAATAGGAATAATTGTGAATTTATTTTTGGAATTATGATTTGGTGGAGATTTTGAATTTAAATTTAGAATTAAAGAATTTTTATTTGGAGAGGATTTTATAAAGCTCTTTTTCTAAGGAACCTGTAAAATTTTGAAGTCCATAGAGTTCACTCTTTTAAATGTTTTTGTTGATTTAGACAGGTCTGATGGTTATAGTCCCATTCTTCATGGATCCGTTTGTCACCACAAGTTGTAAGATCTTGGTGAAATAGGCTGAAAGCCATTTTGGATCTCACCATTGGAGAAGTTGAGTTTGAAAATCATATTTTACATATTTATAAGCTTTGTACCAAGCTTACAATACGTGGAGGGTATTATTTGTGTCTAAAACTAATTTTGGGCTTAAAAAATTAAAATAATTGAATTAATTAATTTTGGATAAAAAAGGACTAAAGAAATATTTAAACCTATTATGGAAGCCCATTTTGATGACTTGGCTCCAAGACATTAGAAGGATACGATGATAGAGTTTTGCAAGCAAGTTCATTAATTTCCTCTGAGCAACTCTTGGTTTTTTTTCACGTTCTGTCTGAGAAAGTGGTTTGACAAGATATAAAAGCGACAATGGTAAAGATAAAAAATCATCAATCAAATACACAACATCCAACAGTTTAACACATCAAATCAACCAAATCAATAATCACAAATTTATAATTTTTAGTTTTAATTTTAATAGTTCATCAAGCAAAATTTCCTTTATTGTTATTTGCCTTTTTTTTTTTTTCCAGCATTCCTCAGTATTTTCAGTTTACTATAATCGTGAAAATTTCCAAAGTATCAATATAAAAGTTTTGCACTTTTCAATTAAAATTTCTATTTTCTTTTGCTAGATCATTGTCAAAAGAACTTGTGTATCGAGTTCATCAACCACCCAAATTATTGTGTGACAAGTTAAGTGCCACTTATCTTACTACTATGCCTAGTTTTCACTCTCGATCCAAGCATTTGGAAATTGATTTCCATTATGTGTGAGACTTAGTAGCTAAGAAGGAAGTTGCATTTCATTACTTATCCATTGACGATCAGATTGCAAATGTTCTCATAAAGCCATTAGCCAAAGACAATTTTTTCAAGTTTAGAGACAAGTTGTGTATTTGCTCCACTCCTACACAACTTGAGGGATAATGATAAGGATAATAATTATCTCTTGATTTTTCCATCTTTAAGTTATGGTTTCCATGAATTGTATCACTTCCTTGTACAATAGTAACTCTTGAAATCTTTGATCATTGTATTACATGATTATTAAATATTGCAGTAGCAATGTGGTTGTGTAGTTTTGTTCTGCTACAATTGTACTATGTCTTTACAATAAGAACTTAGTTGGCAGCCACCGGTGAAGCCACTTATAAATTAACATGGACAATTGACCTCCTTAATTATTAAAATTTTTAGAATTCAATATTAATAGTATAGAAAAATGTTAAAATTGTCCCCATTTAGACTTGCTCCTCTTATTTTTATATTAAAAAAAGTTTAAACAATACTATGTCTTCAATTTATACGACACGCAACAACATTTTTTTTATTTCAATATATAAGGCGTGATTCTCTTCCCAACCTAAATTTAATGCTTAATTTTCAACTTAGCCATTGTGTTTCTTTAGATTTATTGTTGGACGTCAAGGCTCGCTATTACTAATAAATAAGGATATTTTAGTAAAGTTGTTTCTTTTTATTGTTAAATTTAGTGATTCCTAATCTCTATGTCACAACCTTTTTTGAGTAAAAGCGAAGGGCAAGTATCAAATAGTACTCCAAGACATCCCAACTAGGTTGGCACCTCCGTAGCATCTAACTTCATCTACTTGAGCTCACCAAAAAAAATTAAATGAAAAAGAAATAAAATCAATTACAAGGTCCATTCCTTAAAGAGAACTTCAAACAATACAAAAGTTCTCTCTCAGGGAAAAATCATCAAAATCCAAATCTAAACAAAAACTAGGACAGGATGACCACCAATGAGAGCCACTATGATTAGGCCCAAAGTTAGCTAAGCTATCTGCTACCCTATTGCCCTCCTTGTATACATGAGAAGCGACAAAATCAATAGAGGCAACATAAGATAAGAAATGAGACCAATTTAACTGACAAGACTAAGGAACATTAACAACTTTTACTTTGAACAAGTTCACCACATATAAGGAGCCATATTCCAACCATAACTTCTACCATCCTAAAGAAGAAGCTTTTAGAACAACAAAAAGAAAAAGAAGTCTCTAAATGAAAAAGCAAATGTGCCTTTTCAATATCCTCTAGTGTTTCGAAAAATACCACCAGCCCTCGACGGACCAGGGGCACCAAAAGTAAATCCGTCAGTGTTAATTTTAATCTATCCTAGAGGAGGGTGCTGCCAAATCCAAGAAATAATAGAAGGAGGATTTTGTGGAATAAGAGAAATTCCTAAATTATGAAAGCGTCGAAATTCATCAATAGTACCATTCATGGTACCTAACTGAAATAAATTTACTTCTCAAATTAAATGCCATAATTGTCTTAACATATATAAAAAAAAAGGCTAATAGGTTCTGCATAAAAAATACAGGCATTCCTCGTATTCCAAATTAACCAAACAACACTTATAATGGTTGTGTTCCAAAAGATACGCATCTGTTTAGTGCTATGAACTGCTATTGCACTAGAAATAAGAGCATTCAAGTTGTTATCCATGTCCAAAGAAAACCCAAATAAATTTGAAACACTTTTGCACACTTCCTTTGTAAAAATACAAGTCACAAAGAGATGATCTACAGTTTTTGAAGTTGCATTACAAAACCAACATTGAGATACTAAATGAATCCCTTTTCGAGTTAAATAATCATCAGTAGGCATTCAACACCACAAAACTTGTCAGCAGACAAAAGAATAAGAAGGGGGAATGAACTTTCTCCAAATAAAACAATGCCAAGGCACTGGAAAGCTATTGTCATGACAATGATCATATACTCTTCAAACTGTCAACTTCCCTGTGAGACTAGGATGCTAAAATTGCAGGTCCAACTTCTCCTTTGTGTGGCTGAGCTGCTGGATTATTAGTTACCAAGTCAAGCGGGAAATGGTTTAGCAAATTCCATGCCCCATCTAGCCAAAACCTATCTACCGTATCAGTAAGGAAAACCTAATATTTTGCTAAAATATTCAAACAGTCTGTAACAAAAGGAATTAACCAATTGCTTGTCCAAAAATTGCTCATAGAGAGCTGTCCAATAAGATAGAAAGATTCAGCAAGGAGTTCACAGTATAAAAGTTTTATAGAACGATAAATCAAAGACGTAAAATAACCTAGTTTTGGCCTACCAGAAGGTGATAGAAGTGCCCAAGAAAGAAAGAAACAATAATTCTAGAGATGAGATTCCAATTAATAGGCGCTAACATGGAAGAGTTCAAATGAGATAAATCTTTAATATTAATACCTCCTTCAATAAGCGATTTGTAGCAAATAGACAAAAAGAGTGTAATGGACTTGCGAGTAGAGCACGGACCAATCCAGAAAAATTCTTAATTTCTTTCTCTATATGTTTAATTAATGCCTTAGGCCATTTATAAACAAAAAAGGTATGAAGAAAGGAACTATTGATCACTGAATTCACTAATGTCACCCGTTCCGCCATGGAGAGAGAAGCACCTTTCCATCCTGAAAACTTACTCAAGATTTTATCTACAATAGACTGAAGAAAATGAGCTCTCGGTGGCCCAACAAAAAAGGAACCCCCAAATACATAAAATGATGTCTGCTGACCTTAATGTCCATACCAAGGATAAGATTGGAAGCTCTCCTCGAAGTGACTGTCTTTCCAAAATAAATATTTGATTTAAGCTAATTAACAAATTGACCCGAAAGATCTCTATATAAAAGAAAAGAATTAGAAAGTGACGATATATTTCTTGTAGTAGATTTCCAAAAATTAAAACGTCATTTACACAAAGGAGATGAGAAGAAAAAAGTGACCTTTTAATATACTGCATCAGAGAAAAAAAGCCTTCCAAGACTAGATTATTAATTAGATGACTGAGAAAATCTTCTACAATACAAAATAATAATGGTGACAGGCTCTGTGTCACAACCTTAAACGCCCTATAAATTGAAACAAAGAGAGTATTTTAGTGTTTTCTTTAAGTGATCTAAAATATTTAAAAATACAAAGAAATTTAATTTATACAGAATTTCATTAGGTAAAAAATATTTTTCTCCATTTTTTCTAAATAGACAAAAAAATTCAAATTATGGATTTTAAAAATAAGGTGAGTAATTTTTATTTTTTTAAACGATGTCTAAATTAATTTCTAAAGCATAATAATTCACAAATTTATGGATTTAGTGATGCTTGTCTCATGGCTTGGCTACAATTTTTCTGCATTTGATATATATTTGATGTATGTATTAATAGAAAATTCCATGTAATATTTCCCCTCTCAGTTTGAAATCCTAGCTTTATCAATGTTGGCTGCCTTATTTATCTCACAGTCATTCATCCTGGTCTTGCTTATATAGTTAATATCTTGATGTCTACTCCTCACGCCACTCACTATGCAACAATACCTTCGTATTCTTCGATATATCAAGAGTATGCCTTGTTTCATAGCTTGTTCATTTCTAGCTCACCTTCACCAGAGTTGAAAGCCTGCACTAATGTTTATTGGGCTAGAGATTATGTCGGTGTACCATCGATTACTATTTTCTTAGA
This sequence comes from Codiaeum variegatum, assembly GCA_948294925.1. Lineage (NCBI taxonomy): Eukaryota > Viridiplantae > Streptophyta > Magnoliopsida > Malpighiales > Euphorbiaceae > Codiaeum > Codiaeum variegatum. The sequence goes on along the minus strand of CAOJBK010364901.1, from coordinate 6,971 downwards.
GATTCTCTTATCTTCCAATGGAATAAAAAAATGAGATGTTATATCTAGATCAAACACTAAAGCTAGGCATCGAGATATTTCTAATATCACATCTGAACTGATATGGCTTCAACAACTTCTCCATGGGGATTTGAATTCTCACCTCCTATTGATTTACATTGTGACAATTACAATGTCAATCAGATTGTTCACAATGATGTATTGTGCAAACGATTTGAATACATTGAGAACGATTGTCAATTCATTCATCATTATATGTTTCACAGTGTAGTCAAGCTTCTCTTTGTTTTTGTTAGGAAAAATTTAAATTCAAATAATTCAATAAGAATGTAAGAAAATAAGCCAAGCTAAGAAAAATAGGAACATTAAGATTTACATAGTTCGGCACAAACTTTGCATATGTCCACAGAGAGATCTATTTTCTTCACAATATGAGAAAACAATTACAATACAATTTAATTGTAAATCTCACAATTTATTGTATCACCCCTCACACATAAACTAGAAGAAGAAACTCTTAATCCAAGCTAAAAAAGTGTTCCAAGAATTAACATTTAAGTGTTTATTCACAACCAAAAAACAAATACTTCTCTTACTTTACACAAAATAGTTCTCATATATATAGTCACCTAAAAACCTATCTAACAAGTTTAGGATTTCTATTCAATTACTTTATGACTACTCTAAATAAAAAATTTAATCTTTTTCTAAATAGAAAAATATATTGCTTTTCAAATAGAAAATAAAATTATTTTTTAAATAGAAAATAAAAACTAAATTTAAGTCAATTTCCAGACAGTTTTTATTTGAATAAAATGGGAGGCCAATTCAAAGAGAAGCATCTTGTCACTCTAATTAGGTTGGCACCACCAACACAAGCTCTTCTAACTGGGCCCAAATATTATTAAAGAGAAATAAAATCAAAACATTACAAAGAGTAATTAGAAAAATTATAGAAAAAGTGAAAAGTTTCCCTACCACTAAGGTCATCATAAATAATAGAATTACAAAATTCAGGTGAGGTATTCAACCAATAGCTCTGAGACGAATTAACAACAAACCGAGCCAAAGCATCCGCGACTTTGTTACCCTCCCTGTAAACATGAGATACTCTAACATTCATTCTATCGATGTGAGACAGACATGTAAGCCTTTTATTGCCCAAATGCTATGGAACCGATAAGCTTTTTGTCTTTAAAGACAACTCAACAAATTTGGAATCACATTCAATCCAAAGATTAAGCCATTGATTACTCCATGCTTTTTCAATAGCAAAAATCGCAACCTCAAGTTCAACCGAAAAAGCATAAGTAGGCTAGTAGGGGATAGCAAAAGTGCCCCTAGCAAATCCACGTGATGTGCGGAAAACTCCTCCTGCTCCTGATGGGCCATGCGATCCTAAGGAAGAAGCATCTATATTCACCTTAATCCAACCCGTGGGTGGGGGAATCCATTTTACTCAAACAACTTTTGGAGCTTTACCCGGTCTTGGCTTGATATTCAACTGACGTAAAATTAGAAGTTTAGCTTGTGAGTTACCAAAACTGCCACTCGGAATAAAATTACTCTCCTTTACACACTTCCATAAACTTCTCAATGCATTAAAAATGGATGGTTCCTAATCCTAAAAAATGGCTTTATTACTAGCAATTCATATAACCCATACACTATTAACAATTATCGAGAACCATAGAGCATGAAGCTAAGAGCTCATAGGTATTGCCATAGCCCAAGTAACTAGATCCAACAAGCTCACATCCAATCACAAAGATACACCAAACAAAGAGGAAATAACATTCCATAAAGTTTTGGAGAAAGCACAAGTAAGGAATAAATGGTTATGACTCTTACATTCAGCCTTGCACAGCACACAACGAGAGGGCAAAGAACATCCTTTACCATTTAAACGATCCTCCGTAGGAAGAAAATTCAATATAGCATGCCAACAAATTAAGGAGTGTGATGGTGGATGGAAATCTTTCCATATAAAAGAGGCCCATGGACAGCGGTCCATTTCTCCAACAAGAAAATTGTAATAAATGCAAACTGAAAACTCATAGTGATTGAAGGAATCTAGGAACAATGATCGGCATCCTCAACATCGCTTGAAATTTGCTAAAATAGAATTGGTTTCTGAGTTGGAATGTCATGCATTGATGGGGATGCTAAGCTGAATGGCCACTGAAGGCCGAATCCACTCATCTATCCAAAATTGAAGCTTTGAATGCTTCCTAATAAGCCATAAGATGTTATTTTGAATGTTACTATACACATTCTTCATTGAAAGCCAAACTATAGATTTAGCAATTGTTCTTCGTGAAATGCCTGAAGGAGCCATAAACCTCTTTCATAACAAAGCCATAAAAAAAAGATTCACCTGTAAGCATCTTCTAAGCTCCCTTGCTTAGCATTGAATCATTAAGAATAGGAAGATTTTTAATACAAATTCTTCCATGTTTCATCTCCTTAAGACAAGTTTTCCATGGATCCACAACCAACTTTCTTTCAATGATCAAACCCAACCATAAAAAAAATTTGTATGGATATATTCAAGCTTTTAAGGAGAACTTTTGGCCACTTGTAAATAGCAAATGAGTGGAGAAAGGACCCCATTAGAACTTATTGGATGAGCATTAACCGACCAGCCATTGAAAGACACTTCCCTTTCCAATTAGAAAATTTGATTGAAACTTTGTTAGCCAAGCATTGACGATGGACCCTTTTTAGAGCACCAATGAACATGGGGACTCCTAGGTATGAAAACAGAAGACTTCCCCTGCTCATACCTCCTAAATCCTTGAATATATTGCAATGAGCTGAAGTGACTGCCTTTCCAAAACAAATTTCAGATTTTTCCCAATTTACATGTTGCCCATTTATATTCCCATAAAGTTCAAATATGCGACCAATTTCTCGCACATTGGCAATGGTTGCTTTGCAAAAAATAATTATGTCATTTGCATGTAGTAAATGGGAGGGGAAAGAAGTACCTCTATGATATGTCATAAGTGTCAAACAACTTGTAGAAACTCTATTTAAAATCCATCGGCTTAAAAAATCTTCAGTCAAACAAAGAAGAAGTGGAGACAAAGGGTTCCCTTGTTGCACACCTCTGGAGCAGTAGAAAAAACCTTTACCCTCCCCATTAACTAGGATCGAAACTCTAAAAGATAATAGAGTGGACAAAAGAAAATCTTGAAATTTCAATGAGAAACCAAAAGCCTCCAAGACCTCTAGTAAAAAGTTCCAATCCAAGCTATCAAATGCTTTCCTGATATCAATTTTCATGGCTAAGTTACCGCCATAACAAACCTTATCAAGAAGATTCACCACTTCCGAAGCACAAGCAATGCATTCTGAGATTTGTCTCCCCTTAAGGAACTCGAATTGATTCTGAGAGAATTTTTGTAGCAACCAAAGCTAATCTATCCGCCAAAATCTTAGATTATTTTATAAGTGAAGTTGCTCATGGCAATAGGCCTGAATTTCTCAATCTCACTAGCATTCTCAATTTTTGGGAGCAAGACCATAGTGCTAGAATTTAAGCCAGGCAGAATAAAACTCATTGTAAAGAAGCTTTTGATAGCATTAAATACCTCCTTATGAATGATATCTCAATATACTTGGTAAAAAATACCTGAAAACCCGTTAGGCCCTGGAGCACTGTGCGAGTCCATGGTGAAAACTGCTCTTCTAATCTCATCATTCGAAGGACAAGTAATCAAGTTGTCATTATCATCATTAGAAACTAAATTAGACACTACTTCTTTCTTATTCAGATTACTATAGTAAGTGTTTCCAATAGATAAGAACAAGTGTGAGAAGTAATCAATCACATGTGTTTCAATAGCATGCCAATCAGTAGTGATTGTGCCTCTAGTATCAAGAGCGGATATACCCTGTTTTTATCTTCTAGCCATGGCTGAATGATGAAAGAAAGCATTGTTGCGCTCACCCACTTGGAGCCATTTGATACGACTTTTCTCTTTTTAATAAACTTCTTGTTGTTTTAAATGCAAATCCAGCGTCTCATAAGCATGTAATTCTTGTTCATGAAGGGAGTCATCAAGTCCATTGTCCTCAATCTCCTGTTAAATCTCAAGTAAATCATTTTGGGCTTTAATTATATTATCTAATAACCATCCAAATATTGACTTATTCTATGCTCGAAGAGTAAAACGAAAAGCTTTAAGCTTCGCATTCAATAGATGCTTAGGACGTAGTCTCAACGAAGAGTCAGACCATGCCGCTGCCATAGTTTTCCGTAAGTCTAGGTGAGATATATTAGTCGAAAAATAAGAGCAAAAAAAGTAATAGATTATGATCCGAATGATGCCTTGGAAGGATTGTACAAGAGATTTGCTGCCAAAAATTAAGGAAATCAAAAGAGGCCAAAACTGTCGATATTTTCACTTTAATTCACCCTTCTTAATGCTTTTGTGATCTCACAAGGAAAGTTCATATCTCAACACTTTCAACTTGAGGACAAATGTTAAGAATATTGCCTAGAATCTTCTTATGCAATCATAACTCAAATTAAGCTTTCAATTATGGTGTAATTATAAAGAAATATTTTTTAAAATGTAAATATTCTCTTAATTATAACATATTGAGTGTATATTTTTAAAAAAAATTTTTTAAAACCCTGTCTAAAGAGGTTCTTTGTACTTAAATTATTCATTAAATATATTCAATTTCTTCAGCTGTGAAAACAGGATGTTATTACGGTTGCCAAGAAATATTGATTTTAAAAAAAAAAAAATCAAGACTTCAAAAGAGTCCCTTCTTCTCATTTTATTGAAATATAAGAAATTTTATAATAATTAGAACACTCATAAATATCATAAATATTTATCGACATCACTTATAGCTTGTGCTGTTGCTTTAATTCCCTCTGAGAAGCCTATTTAAATCATCAATGGCACAAGATGATGACAATCTTATTAACACTCAACTGCCCTGCCCTTTAATTTTATTTACCAACGGTAATGATTAAATAATTATAGCCACTGTTGCTAAACCCCTTCAACAGTGGACCCTGAGATTATAATTTAATTTAAAAAAATATTTTAAGATTTAACTTGGCCTTTCAAAAGAAAAAAAAAATTCCTTAATTGAAAAAAGATTAAGACTCAATTTATTCTCAAAATTTTTCATAAAAGCCCAAATAAAAATAAAAATATCAATTTAATCATTTAACTTTTAATTGTAGATCAAATTATTCTAATCTTATTTTTTAAAAAATATTTATTTAAATAGAATTAAAGTAATTTGATCTAAAATTAAAAGTTGGAGATGTAAATTGACTCAAAAATTAATTTTATCTTTAATTGAATTTTTATGAAAAGTTTAAGAAGCAAATTGACTCTTAATCCATTGAAAAATAAAAATTCTTCTGTATAACATGGCGAATTTGTATTTTGTAATTTTGTATTTTTTTAAATTCAATACAGAATCTAATTCCAGTTTTATTTTAAAAATAAAATTTAAACTCTACATTTCTATTTGTTGATTTTAGATTTTTATACTGCTATTAAATAATGTATATCTTTGTATAATCCAAACTAAAATAAAACTACAAATTTCAAATCTAATTAAATAAAAAGAAACAAATATAAAACGACCATAAATTGAAAAGTTAACTGACATGACAATATAATAACAATAAATAAAATTTATTTAAACTTATCATAATGAAAAACTTATAGTTTTAATTAGATTTGAGATTTGTAATTTTATTATAATTTAGAATCCATTACATATAACCACAAAAGATAATTATTAATAAATATAAAATAAAAAAATATAATTCTTATATGATAGTGATTTGTGATGTGCTTTTACGTAACTTGAATGAAATTCCTCTAATTTAGTTGAGTCCGCCTGCAAGATGGAAAAACGATCAAGGGTGGCCAGATGCGTGTCCGGAGAGAATCCTCCGACGTTCAAGTTAGTATCTAAAGAGGAGTTTAGTAATTGCTCTCAGAAATGAAATTGTAGCGTTTGAGTGTGTTTGATCACTTACCTGAATGAGGCATTTTGAAAGTTATTTATAGGACTGAGTCCATGTAGCTTGGACACGTATCCACTAAGAGTAGGCTATCAAGTATTTTTGATGTGACTATGACATGACCGGAGGGTTGGTGACTGATATAGTCAGCTGTCTCTATCAGACGACCAAACCTCGAAGGCTAATAGGCCAAACTTCTTGAAGATTCGGAGGACTCGGGACTGACTAGTGCACTTATAAGGCTCGATCTAACCGCGAACCCTTAGTTAGTGTCGAACCATACTGATGCAAGGCCATATTAGTAGTCCCCCTTTAGTGTTAGCACTCGAAGGCGCGTAGCTCAAAGAGTGCTTGAGGAATGTCTACCGAGCTTGGCTTGAGGAATGTCTACCGAGCTTGGCGCAAAATGCCCCATGTTTAAGCGGGCGATTTTGAATTTTGAATTTCAAATGAAAGGATGTCAGGGCTTCGTATCATTTCTGAACTGATCAGACATAACTCTTTACTACTCTAGACATGACCTTCCACCTGATTCGAATGAGACCGTTACATTCCCCTATGTAATGGCGCCTTTATGGCTGCCAATTCTTTTCTGCCACGTGGCGGGACGTTCGGCGCATTCATGATGAGCAATTAAGACTTGAATGGTTACTGGCTATCAGGTGTCACCTTTGAACCATTTTGTCTTATACTTTAATGGCTCCCGGACGTCTATAAAAGCTCGTCTTCTTCCTCATTCTTCACTTTCTGAAACTTCTGCTCTTTCCTTTATTCTTTGATCTGTTCTCCATTTTCTTTGCTTTCTTCACTCTTTCTTATCTTCTTTCTTCTCTATTCCTTATTTGTCTCTATGGCTCCCCCACATAAATAAAAGAAACATGTTTTAGAGGTTGAGAAGGCTAAAAAGCAGAGCAAGGCCTAGGACACTGTCTCCTACGTGAACAGCATAGTGAGGCCACAT